>SJXQ01011946.1:237280-281743 GCA_006408695.1 Aepyceros melampus | reverse complement strand
GGTGCGGTACAATGTAGGTATTTGAAAATATCTGTAAAATATTCATATGAATGAACATAACGATTTTTTTCCCCCGTGGCTTCCAGTTGCTTTTATTTTTATTTTTTTAATTTAAATTTATTTATTAATTGAAGGCTAATTACTTTACAATATTGTATTGGTTTTGCCATACATCAACATGAATCCAATTTAAATGATGTTTCTTTGTACAGTAGAATACACACTTTACCTAGATTTTAAGTCTTTGCTTTCTCAAAAGCTAGTTGGGAGGTCTCTGCCATTTCATTTATCTCCCAGTTTCTTAAATCTGTTAATCAAAGGGTATGGATTAAATTATTTCTAATACAGCTTCTGACTCTAATATGCTATAGGACTGGTTTCTATTAAAAATGTATCACACACAGGCAATTATAAATTGGCATAGGTTGACTCAAAGACTGTATTTCATATAATCAACTATTTGTCACCTGTGTCCATTTTAATAGGTTCAAAATGATTTCATGTCTACTCAGAAATATTAGAAGTATGTGAGGTGACATACAGATGGAGTATTAAATCAATATTTCTTCCATATAAAAACCCAGATTGCTAAAATATGTACCTTTTTCATTAAATGATTTTATTTTTAACTGACTAAAGTGCATTAATATTAAAATGTTATAGTTTGATGCCATTCACATGACTACTAATGCTGAATCGCATGTTTCTTTAATATTCTTCAATATCCTTTGCCTTGTTTGATACCAGCACTGCTTCCCAAATAAAGATGAATAACCCAAGTTTTTAAAGTGAATATACAGATGTACATTATTCCTTTTTTTAATAATGCAAACCTTTTGTCCATACTATTTTCATAATGATCTTCACTTTAGGAAAGAGTCAGTATATATGGTTGACTTCTTCAAAGTCAGCTTCTGACTCCTTCAAAAACCAATGTTTCTGGGTTTTTAAAAGTTAAGACCACAGACCTACTGATTAGAGCAACAGGACTTAATTGCTCATCTTGAGTTACATAGTAACCCCAAATAGTGTAACTACAGGGTGCTTTAAATACTTGTCAACAAGATTTACTCTAAAGAAAGATTTTATTTTGCCATGCTTTGGATATACCTTACCCAGGATATGATAAAATAGCTATTCTAAAAAAATATTTTAGGCTTCCATATTTTTCCAAAGACTATAGAAATAAGGTAGCATAGTCATTTGCAAGTTATAACAAAGATACTGTACTAGTTAAGCCAAACATTACAAAATAAAAATTATAGCCAGATGGGTCCAGACTGATATTCACATAAAAAGGTGCCACACCAAAGAACTTTTACTGGACACTAGTTTCATGTACTATCCAGCATGACCCTACATTATAAAGTAACCAATATTTATTTCACATTTTCAGGGTGCTCACATGGTAGGGGAGACAAGTGGGATTCATTTCAGTACAAAGAAAAGCAAATACACTACTTGACTGACTTTGTCTTTAAATATTTTAACTGGAAAATCAGTGAAAATTAAGTAATGTTAATCATGCAAATTTTCAAAGCTTCATATAGGATGTAAGGCAACACAAATTTATTTTTTTAAACCTAAGAGCTCTTTGGTTTTCTTTTTTTTTTTTGCCTCACTGAGCTTCACATCTATCTTATATTCCATTAACTGACTAGTGCATAGTACAAGCTTGTGTGTGTGTGTGTGTGTGTGTGTGTGTGTGTTTAAAAATAGTTCTGGGTATACATGATGCATGTTTTCCAAGTTCAAGGGTTTGGTCAATAATTTCAATTTTCATGCAGTTTCATAGAGTAGCTTTCAAAATAGTTCCTTCTTGGGTGTAATTTTTCTCTGCAAACAAATCCACAGAGATAAGACCATTTAAGACTAATGCCTCACATCCACCAGGCATTTTACAAGGCACCTTACCTAGAATATCATGTATTTGCTTCACAGGAATAAAATAAGGTAATAAAAAATAAAGTACTAAACAATGGCTAAATAAGTAGCAAAACGGAACTTAAACTACCATTGATAAAAAGACTATAATCCACTTGCTTAACACATTGCATATTAAGCATGGAACACACTATTCAGCAAATATTTGGTGTTTAATAATGGTTCATTTAATCAGAAGGGCAAGGCTTTTGCTAGGTACATGAGGCAGTGATTTTCAAACAGTGAGTTGTATCTATTAACGGGTCATGAAATCAATTTATTTCTCTTAACCAGAAATTTCTCAAAATGGGATGAACTAATCAACATCATTTCTGGCAAGGGTAGTCTGTCAATGGGCAACACCCATCCTTCCATGTTCTTTATTGAATGTGCTGAAATGCATGTCATAATACCCCCTATGTGAACTTCATGCAATTGATTAGGTGAAAGTGACCAAAGCATGACTACCATGAGGCTGCTGGATCCTTGGGGCTTGAGCAGAATGAGGGATGGGAGGCTACCTTGTTAGCTGTTTGCAACAAAAGTGCTGAGTCCTTGGCCCTGGTTTCTTCAGTGGTGGTGCAATCCACTGTGTGCATAGTCACCGACTCAGTATACTGTATTACTCTGTGGTGCTGGGGGTAGGGAAACCAGTGCTACTAAGCTGATCTTCCTGCTAGTTGCTGTATTGTGAATATTAAAACAGTCGTGCTCTGACACATGGAATCTCACTCTCTACTATGAGCACCTATGGGATTGCAACACGGCAACCTGGTACTTGCTTAGTCATCTCCTATGGAGTCTTGCTACTCCTTGACATCCTCGAGCAGGTTGGGGTTCTTCCCTGAAATGGAGTAAAAATAAGTGCTGGCTCAGGAGACTTGTGTTTGAATTACAGGGATTGTATAAGGATGTGCAGGTTAAGCATTGCACAACTCCAGGGGCTAACACTTATGGAGGTGTCAAGGTATCAGCAAAAAAGTTTGAAAACCATTGCTTTTGAAATGCGAAGAAATAAGCAGAAAGTATTGATTAAGAGAATTTGTGTTTAATGGAGAAGTGATCATTTTTAGTTGCGCTCAGGTGAGAATGTGGGATTTAATCCATCTTTGAGACTGAAAAAAGGGACCAGGAGATAGCATTAGTGTGGTCCCAAGGGCATGGTTAGAGAGAGATGAACAAGACCAAGCTTCAGAAATGTTCATGAGATTATATGCAAAAATAAAAGTTAGTAAAAGTTAAAAAATAGCAACAACTAAACAACTTGAGACCATGAAACAAAAATGACAATATAAAACACAAGGAGGTGCTCACCATCTCTGATTTTTCGAAACTAATTCTGTGCTCCATATTTTCTCATAACAAAAGGAAGCAGCTTCATGGAATAATGGTTAAACTAATCAATTACCTGTGTTTTGCCCTTATCAATTTCCTTAGATTTCCAAAGATTAAAAATAATACTTTACTCTTGTGCCAAATCCCAAATATTTTGTCTTCACCTGTCTTATTTACAGTGCTGTGCTTCTGTATGTTTTATGGGATGAGACCTTTGTCAAAAAAGTCACATCCATGATCTCATCGCTTTCTCCTCTATGTTTTATCAACACAGTGACTCATGGTTCAGAACTTATTCAGCTAATGGTGCTTCTCTGCTTGATTACACAATTATGCATCTATACATTATTTATTACACAATTTATATCCAGACCTATATATCTATGTACATACATGGAGAAGAAAAATAATAAGAATCCTTCTTTTAAAATATCTTGACAGTCTTCAGTATTTATATGTGCAATGATACATATAATACATAGTTTAAGAGTTAGTTTATTGCTCAAATTGTATAGTTGTTGCTATTAAATAGATTTAGTGAGAATTTATTTAGAGACAATATGCTCCATTTTGCTAATAGAAATGCAGGATGCCTATTTATACAATTGCTAAATGTGCAAACATCATTTACTCATTTATCTGCATTAATTATTCAAAATGAATGGAAATTTGGTTAAAATTCTTTAGATAGAATCACATTTTGAACAAAAATTTTTTTATAATTGAAAAGTTAAGCTTGGTTTAGAAATGAGGTTCTACTGGATTTTCTGTCTTTATGTCTTTTCTGTTTTAGTTATACTTCTGTTGTTCAGTTGCTCAGTTGTGTCCAATCTTTGCAACCCCATGGCCTGTAACATGCCAAGCTTCCCTGTCTTTCACTGTCTCCTGAAGTTCATTCAAATTCCTGTCCATTGAGTCAGTGACACCATCCAACCATCACATCCTCTGTCGGCCCCCTCTCTTCCTGCCCTCAATCTTTCCCAGCATCAGGGTCTTTTCCAGTGAGTTGGCTCTTCAAGATGAGTTATATTGAAGAAAGACCTTTATTTGTCTTGGGGACATGAATGAGTCTCTAGTCCTGGTGAATTAAGTGATCTACTTATAAAATTCTGACTCTAATAAAAGATATTCTGAGTAGGGAGGGATTTTAGAAACCACACCTTTTAAACTTTTACTATGGAAAAATGCAAATATACACAAAACTAGAGAGAATAGTATAATAAGCCCCATGTACCTATCACTTCACATCAATAATTTGCCCATTTTTTGATCTATTCCTTTTATTTTTCTCCTGGAGCATTGTAAAGAAAATCCTAGATCTCCTATCAGTTCATTTATAAATACTTTATTTTGCATCCCAAACAGGTAAGCCCTTAAAATTTTACCAAAATAAAATTGTTACACATACTGATATTAATTATATATAAATGGCTATGTCACATGGCTTGTGGGATCTTCCCTGATCAGGGATTGAACCTGGTCCTAACAGTGGAAGTGCCAAGTCCTAACCACTGGACCACCAGGGAAGTCCCTAACAATAATTTTTTTAAAACAATTAATATCAAACCATGATCAAATATATTCTGTATCAAGGGCTTTTTCTAACTTTTTCATTTCTGCATCTTGATCAATACAAGCTGCACACATTTGCACTGAGTTGACATGTAGAGACCATTTTATTTAATCCCTTCAGTTTCTGCAACTTGAGGCGTGAAGAAAGTAATTTACTCAAACGTCACCAGGCTTTTTGCTTTATCTATTCATTCTGCAAATATTTATTCAGCATCTAGCAGATAATGTTCAAGGTAGTTGGGAATTATCTATAAGCAAAAATGACAAAGACCTCTGTCCTATGGAGTTTCTATTCCTGTTGGAAGAATATAATATAAGCATTAAAAGAAATCAAGTACAAAGTATATTTGAGGATGCTAAATGACAGGGACCAAAGAAAATTATAGCAGGCCTGTAAGTGCTTTGGTGATGGTAGGAAGAAGGGCTGCCTGAATTTTTGAGAAGGGCTGCCTGCCCACTGAGAAGGAGACATGCAAGGAAAGATTTAAGGTGAAGGAGGTAATTTGGGGTGATCTGGGAGAAGGGGAAGCAGGGAATGTCAGTGCCTCAATGAAGTTGACCTTTTCCTCTGAATAAAACAGAAGCCATTGGAAAGTTGGCTACAGAGCAATGACACCTTTTGGATTTTGCTTTAAGAGGAACATTCTAGTTAATACATGGAGACTAGACAGTTTAGGCATGGACAGGAAGCACAGAACTTCAGACAACTTGGGAGTCCAGTGCATTAGCTGAGAGAGGAAATAAGGTTAACAATGAAGATTAGTTAACAATGGAGATTTGAAGTGGTCTAGTTCTAGGTATATTTTAATGTTGAGGCTGAATGACTAGAGGTGGGGTATAAAAAGAGGAGAACAGTCAAGATTACACCAAAGTATTTGGCCTGAGCAAGAACAGGATAAAACTGCTATCTAATAAGAATTACAAGTCACAGATTTTGGGCTAGAGACGATCAGGAGATCAGGTTTGGAGATGTAGAGATGTTCACTGACTATCAGTCAGAGATGCTGAGGAGGAAGTTAGATATCCAAATCTGAGTCTGGAATTGAGCAAAAATATAAATTTTGGGGGTCATCAGCATATAGATATTTTATTTAAGGTCATGGAAATATTCTGAGAATACAAGAATGTCAGCATAAGGAAGAGCAGAGAGACCTGAGGCATGAAAGATTAAGCCCACAGTTTGCCAACATATAGAGATCAGAGAAACCAGAAAGTTAACAGCATGTCCATCACTATTGTAATGATTTATTTCTTCTCAAATTTCATATTGAAACTCTCAATTGTTGCATATTGAGATCAAGTTCAGATAGATTAGCAATTCCATCTCTACTGTGCACTCTCCCTACCTTTGATTCATTTTACTCCCCACTTCAGCATCATAGAGGCTTTACTCCTGGTTAGATGGTTTTCATTACCACCTCGGCCACTTTTCAGATGCTTGTGCATCAAGCATAGCAGCTTTCTGATCACTGTAGTCACCCTGGTGATAGCAACTTTAAAAGCCATTCTTATTGATGCTTCCTGAGGACAGGACCAGCATATGTTTTGTTTCAGCCCTGTTGTCAACAATATCATTAATAGGACCAAAAAAAATTCCCCAGAATGCCTGATAAATTTTATGGTTATCTTTTTAAGAAAACTCATGGTCAAGCATAAACAATAGCACAGAAAACAGGATGCCATCAATTCTTTAGAACAGAGAAAGGTTTATATCAATAGTATTTAACAAATACTTTGGGAAGAGATGCTCACTCTAAACAAATGATTTATGGGTGGTTTTGCTCAATTTTTCTCTTTACCTCAGTCCTGTCCCCATGTGTATTCTAAAAATAGCTACTAAGATCAGTTATACACACACACACACACACACACACACACGCACACACACATATATATGAGAATAACGTGACAGAATATTTCCTTTAGGATTCGTATGTCCATGTGTGCATGTTTGGCAAAGCATCAAAGATAGAGAAACTATCATAAGACGGAACACAACTAATCTACCACTCTTAGATTATATTTTTGCTAATATAAACAGCTAGACAAGGAAAAGCCTTAGTCACTCAGTCTTGTCTGAATCTTTGTGACGTCATAGACTTTAGCCCACCAGGCTCCTCTGTCCATGGGATTCTCCAGGCAAGAATACTGGAGTGCGTTACCATGTCCTTCTCCAGGGGATCTTTCCCACCCAAGGGTCGAATCTGGGTCTCCTACATTGCAGGCAGATTCTTTACTCTCTGAGCCACCAGGGAAGCCCAGACAAGGAAAATGATGACATAAAAGTATGTACATATACAAGTGCAAGGTAAAACATCCAATGATATCTGGTTTCCATCAAGAGCTGAAGAAAAACAGTTTCTACATAGAGTCTAACAATGGAAGATTTCTTTTTCTGTTTTTTTTTTTAATTAGTCAGTCAGTTGGTATTTACTGAGTTCCTGCTATTTACCCAGAATTATTATGAAGAACAAACGAAGCACAGCCCTGAAGTCACACCTGTAATGACATTTTGCTATCCAGGCTTAGAAGAAAGACAATTCCAACAATAGAATGAGTGGACCAGTCAGTGTCATTTAAGAACATTAGCCTTTTCCTTCTCCAGGGGATTTTCCCAACGCAGGGATTGAACCCAGGTCTCCCACATTGCAGGCAGATTCTTTACCAGCTGATCCACAAGGGAAGCCCTAGTAATAACATGACTGAATAAGTACTTTTCTGCATCTGTCTGAAGTCAGATAATCATCATTTATATCATTAGGAACAATAAATTCAATTGACAGACCAAATGTCTAAAAGCACATTTAAATGATACACATTTGAATGATCTCTTCATTAGGAAATATCTAAAACATTATCAGATCAATGACAATATCTCTTTGCCATGAACGTCAGACCTCTGAGCTTAGAGTGACAACAAATATTTTAAGAAGAGCCTTACCATTTCTATTATAGTAACTTCCCAGACTGCAACAATAAATCCTCATGATCCATGGCATTCATACGGAACAGATTTAGAAATAACATATTTATTTTCACCATTTTTGTTGTATCTTAGTTACAAAACCAAATAATGGGTAAAATTAAATCATTACATTTAGTTGGATGGAATAAAGAAACAAACCAGAGATAAAATCAAATCAAGCTATAAAAAGCTTAATTTAGGTCTGATGCAGAACACTGCTTAACTCTAAAAACATGAACTAAACACCAAGTGTAACTAACAAGACATCTGATCAATTGGAATCAGCTTGAATGGTGACTGATTTTTACCTGCAGGATTAAAGTATAATCACTGGAGTTAAATAATTCCTAGCACTTGTAATCTGGGCCATTTTAAAAGTATAGACATAGTTTCTTCCTCTAGCATTACTGTGGAGACAAGGCAAGAATGCATAAAATTTAAGCGAAATCACATGGATATGGTGACATAGGCGCTTTGGTGCCCTGCTGGTGGTAGTGTACATGGTAGCCGCAATCTGCCTAGCCATCTGTTATTACTTAGTCAAATTAAGTATATACATACCCTTTGACACAGCAATTCTACAATTGGCATTTATCCCAGGGAAATTTTCACACAGGTCCATAAGACATATATGCCAGGTTATTCAGTACAGTGTTATTCATAATGGTGTGAGTTGGAAGTAAACAGGATATTCATCAACATAAAAGAGAAAGGTAAAACATTCTGGATACAAAATCACAGCCCTCACTGCAAATGTGCACAGATGTGTAACTTGTGCCTGTACAGGAACATCTAGCCAAAGGGTTCCCTGGCAAGGACACTGGAGAGCTGGGAAATTAGCTGCTCCTAATTCTCATAAGGGTTTTAGTAAGTACACAACCTAACTCCAGAAGATAGGGTTCTACCCTAACTACTCATCACTATGAACAATTCTAACAAATAATAGAGCTTATGAAAAAGGATAAACAATGAAATAGTAACAGCATGTATTTTACAGAAATGATAATTCACAAACAGAAAACAATTCACATTTTGAAAGGACACCATTGAAAGAAAAAGATACACCTTAAATACAATAATTGTACTTGATATAAAAGAGAAAATGAAATATGGGTATGGAGATAATAGGGAAACATATGTATACCCACACTTAAAGACATTGATAAGACTAATACAGATATGGCATCATGGATATTATGGTTACCTCTGCCCACATAATCCCTTGTATCAAACCAATGGCAAAGCATCAAAAAACATACCTTTAGACAGTGCTATCAACATGGTGTCTGTGAACGATTCTTGATTAAAAGATAAGAGAATCAAGGTCTACCAGTAGTTTGATTTATTTTTTCCCTATATATAAAACCTTCTTAAATTATTTACCACTTCTGCACCTCAATGTTTTCATTGTAAAAATAGGAATGATGAGAACTTCTTTGTCTTTAAGCAGAAAGTAAGCCAGAAAATGTCTGGATGTCTAAGGTGATGTGACTATATTAACACTTCACTCCACCTCTTATACCCTGCTTGCTGGGACCTTGTAATGTATATTCCTCCTCTACTTTGGGAAGTACTAATGGAGAAAGATTAGCCAAGATTTAAAAATCTCCAACTACCTAAACATGACTGCAAGTCAATAGATTCTTGCTTTTTATGCTCAGTACTCTTTCCTAAGGCTCTGTTCCTTGTCACCAATTCATTTTGGGTTTTGAGGATAAAGATGGCTGATACTGACTGAGTCTGTCTGAGTTCTCATCACAAACTCAGAGAAATGCTATTTCATGAGAGATTTGGGGACCTCTCCATTAGCCTGTTTACTGTGTTTCTTCTACCACTGACAAACCAGAATCAAGGCACAAGATTTCTAACATGAATCTTGTTTTCATGATTCTGTTCATATCCTGTCTAGTCTTGCATAACATATCCCATTGCTTATGTTAGATATTTATTTTGCACCAGATATAAGCCAATATGACTGTTAAGAGTATTT
Organism: Aepyceros melampus; assembly: GCA_006408695.1. Taxonomy (NCBI): domain Eukaryota; kingdom Metazoa; phylum Chordata; class Mammalia; order Artiodactyla; family Bovidae; genus Aepyceros; species Aepyceros melampus. The sequence goes on along the minus strand of SJXQ01011946.1, from coordinate 271,958 downwards.
CCACAGAAAGGCAGACAAATGTCTTTCCTGCATCTCCAAAGGGAACAAATGTGATTTCAAATCAGTTGAAAATAGCCCACTAGATCAAGTTTCATATTCTTAAGTTGTTTTAACTGTTTTTTGAATTACATTGCTCATGTGTTAATCAGAAGTTTTGCTTTTATATTAACATCTCCCCTCATTTGTAACAATATGCTAGTAGAACACATTGAATGTGGTCCACTGGAGAAGGGAATGGCAAACCACTTCATTATTCTTGCCTTGAGAACCCCATGAACAGTATGAAAAGGCAAAAAGATAGACACTGAAAGATGAACTCCCCAGGTTGGTAGATGCCCAATATCTTACTAGAGATCAGTAGAGAAATAACTCCAGAAAGAATGAAGGGATGGGGCCAAAGCAAAAACAACATCCAGCTGTGGATAGGACTGATGAAGAAGCAAGGTTCAATGCTGTAAAGAGCGATAGTGCATAGGAACCTGGAATGTCAGGTCCATGAATCAAGGCAAATTGGAAGTGGTCAAACAGCAGATGACAAGAGTGAACATCGACATTCTAGGAATCAGTGAACTAAGATGGACTGGAATGGGTAAATTTAACTCAGATGACCATTATATCTACTACTGTGGGCAGGAATCCCTTAGAAGAAATGGAGTAGCCATCATAGTCAACAAGAGAGTCCAAAATGCAGTACTTGGATGCAATCTCAAAAACGACAGAATGATCTCTGTTCGTTTCCAAGGCAAACGATTCAATATCACGGTAATCCAAGTCTATGCCCCAACCAGTAATGCTAAAGAAGCTGAAGTTGAACAGTTCTATGAAGACCTACAAGACCTTCTAGAACTAACACCCCCAAAAGATGTACTTTTCATCATAGAGGACTGGAATGCAAAAATAGGGAGTCAACAAACACCTAGAGTAACAGGCAAATTTGGCCTTAGAGTACAGATTGAAGCTGGGCAAAGGCTAATAGAGTTCTGCCAAGAGAACACACTGGTCATAGCAAACACCCTCTTCCAACAACACAAGAGATGACTCTACACATGGACATCACCAAATGGTCGACACCACAATCAGATTGATTATATTCCTTGCAGCCAAAGATGGAGAAGCTCTAGACAGGCAGCAAAAACAAGACTGGGAGCTGACTGTGGCTATGGATGGAGATTTGTGATATTGTACAAGAGACAGGAATCAAGACCATCCTCAAGGAAAGAAATGCAAAAAAGCAAAATGGCTTTCTGAAGAGGCCATATAAATAGCTGTGAGAAGAAGAGAAGCAAAAAGCAAAGGGGAAAAGGAAAGATATACCCATTTGAATGCAGAGTTCCAAAGAATAGCAAGGAAAGATAAGAAAGCCTTCCTCAGCAATCAATGCAATGAAATAGAGGAAAACATTAGAATGGGAAAGACTAGAGATCTCTTCAAGAAAATAAGAGACACCAAGGGAACATTCATGCAAAGATGGGCTGAATAAAGGAAATAAATGGTAGGGACCTAACAGAAGCAGAATATATTAAGAGGTGGCAAGAGTACACAGAAGAACTATACAAAAAAAGATCTTCACGACCCAGATAATCACAATGGTGTGATCACTCACCTAGAGCCAGACATCCTGGAATGCGAAGCCAAGTGGGCCTTAGGAAGCATCACTACAAACAAAGCTAGTGGAGGTGATGGAATTCCAGTTGAGCTGTTTCAAATCCTGAAAGATGATGCTGTGAAAGTGCTACACTCAATATGCCAGCAAATTTGGAAAACTCAGCAGTGGCCACAGGACTGGAAAAGGTCAGTTTTTATTCCAATCCCAAAGAAAGGCAATGACAAAGAGTGCTCAAACTATCACACAAGTGCACTCATCTCATATGCTAGTAAAGTAATGCTTAAAATTCTCCAAGTCAGGCTTCAGCAATACGTGAACCATGAACTTCTAGATTTTCAAGCTGGTTTTAGAAAAGGCAGAGGAACTAGAGATCAAATTGCCAACATTTGTTGGATCATCAAAAAAGCAAGAGATTTCCAGAAAAACATCTACTTCTGCTTTATGGACTATGCCAAAGCCTTTGACTGTGTGGATCACAATAAACTGTGGAAAATTCTGAAAGAGATGGGAATACCAGATCACCTGACCTGCCTCCTGAGAAATCTGTATACAAATCAGGAAGCAACAGTTAGAACTGGACATGGAACAGACTGGTTCCAAATAGGAAAAGAAGTACGTCAAGGCTGTATATTGTCACCTTGCTTATTTAACTTATATGCAGAGTACATCATGAGAAATGCTGGGCTAGATGAAGCACAAGCTGGAATCAAGATTGCTGGGAGAAATATCAATATCTCAGATGTGTAGATTATATCATCCTTATGGCAGAAAGTGAAGAAGAACCAAAGAGCTTCTTGATGAAAGTGAAAGAGGAGAGTGAAAAAGTTGGCTTAAAGCTTAACATTCAGAAAACTAAGATTATGGCATCTGGTCCATCACTTCATGCCAAATAGATGGGGAAACCGTGGAAACAGTGTCAGACTTTATTTTTCTGGGCTCCAAAATCACTGCAGATGGTGATTGCAGCCATGAAATTAAAAGACACTTACTCCTGAAAGGAAAGTTATGACCAACCTAGACAGCATATTAAAAAGCAGAGACATTACTTTGCCAACAAAGGTCTGTCTAGTCAAGGCTATGGTTTTTCCAGTGGTCATGTATGGATGTGAGAGTTGGACTATAAAGAAAGCTGAGTGCTGAAAAATTGATGCTTTTGAACTGTGGTGTTGGAGAAGACTCTTGAGAGTCCCTTGGACTGCAAGGAGATCCAACCAGTCCATCCGAAAGGAGATCAGTCCTGGGTGTTCATTGGAAGGACTGATGTTGAAGCTGAAACTCTAATACTTTGGCCACCTCATGCGAAGAGCTGATTCATTAGAAAACACCCTGATGCTGGGAAAGATTGAGGGCAGAAGGAGAAGGGGACGACAGAGGATAGAATGTTGGATGGCATCACTGACTCAATGGACATGGGTTTGAGGAAACTCCAGGTGTTGGTGATGGACAGGGAGGCCTGGTGGGCTGCGGTTCATGGGATTGCGAAGAGTTGGACATGACTGAGCGACTGAACTGAACTGAACTGTTGCTAGTAGTTCACTATTCTTTCTGGTAAAAACTGTTGCCTTCATAAATCCATGTTTTTTCAATCTATGTAAAGTAACTAGATTGAAACCAAAGTGGTAAAATAGAGATAAACATGATTAAAGCATACTTTCATAGGTAAGTACACATATTCTGCCAAGATATTCTATGTTAGGTCAGTATGGGTAGAAAGGTTCTCTTGAGAAACCAGACTAGAAATCACAAGAAGGAAAGCTATTAGGATAACATATTTATCCACTGAAACATTAAGGAGCATTTTTCAACAAAGCGGTAGCCAAATGTAATGGAACGCTACACAGTTCGAGAAAATAAAAAAAAGTATCATTGTTCTTTCTACTTTGAGTTAGAAAGCAACAAACAGTGAAATTTTAGAGTTTTGAGTAAGAGCGGAGTTTTCAAAGAGTTTAGACCCTGAAGGACACATTTGTTCTGTCTTCATGAACCAGGATTTGGCAAAATGAAAAGTGAATTTGTTCTTTTTGCAGACCCCTCAAACTCAATCAGTTACATTTAATTTTATCTTATTTTGGGGGACTTGAGAACAATCTCTATAATTCTAAATTTATTCCAGGAAATAGTTTATACCATCTCTTGTTTCTTGAACTTTAGATAATGCAGAATACATTAAAACTTCTACTTTCAGAACAATATTTTGAAATTTAGCCATACAGTACCATTCCTTCTTTCAAAACCTAAAACAAGCAAAACTACATAAAAATACATTTCCAGCCCACTGGATGACAAGTAGGGAACACAAGGAATTTTCCAAGTTTAGATGACATCTCAATTTGGGGGGACACATTTTATAAAAGATAGTTTTTGATCCATCTATAAAAGTTATGTGTCTATTAGGTTAAATGCATATTGGCCAACTGGAATAAAGTTTACAGGATCTTACTGCTTCTACTTTGTATATAATTCACCACTACTTAATCTTATTTTTCTATATATTATTCCTTTCAATTTTCATATATATATATATATTTAATCTTTTTAGCCATATATTTGTATCCTTGAAGGAAGTGATCCATTTGTTTGTTAATAAAACAAACATAAATGTTTATGTACTTATTTTTTTTTTTTCCTTCAGGGAGAAAATATTTTCTAGTTATCTCATAAGAATTTTGTCACAAGAAGGTAATCCATGTAAAATTATGTCCAAATATATTTTACTCACAGGAAACACAATTACTATCATCATTATTTATCTAAAGATGGAATAAAATCATTATAGTTGGGTATTAAACACAAATCTAACAGCACTTGACAAAGAGCTTGGAACTATATGCAACCCAGCTGCTCTGAGTCCAAGATTAACACTGCCAAATGTATTTGTTTTCTTAAACTCTGTTCAATCATAATTTAAAATAAACATAGTCCATATGTATTTAATACATTTTCAAAGGTCTACTCTCTCAGGTGATTAAACTATATTTCTTGGCATGGTTCTTGTTAGCAAAATAAATAAATAAATAAATAAATACAACCCTGGAAGTTGAGAGAGGTCTTGGGAGGATATTAGGTAGAATTATCAATCACAGCAAATGTCTCTAAACATATGTTTTTTTCAAGCCTCTCATGATAGAAATCAAAATTAAAAAGATTTTCACCTGTTGTTGAAAACAATAGAATTCATATTTAACTGATGAATGTCTGGCTTTTAAATATGACACATTTTCAAGTCTCCTTTGCATCGAGGAAATAACACAGAAAGGAAAATGAGCTAACAATAGCAAGTATACAGAGCAAATGAGAGAAAAATGAAAATAAAAATTTGAAACATTTTATGGCCACCATTTTTCAAAACTAATGATATGTATGGATCAGGTAACTTCTATCTCCAGTTGTACTTATTTGATACTAATGACATCTAATAAATTATAGAAATTAATATTGATTGAGTCCTTCTTCCCTGCCAGGTATAGTGCCAAGCTCTTGTTTCATCCAATCTTCACAGTAATTTTGCTGCTGCTGCTGCTGTTGCTAAGTCGCTTCAGTCATGTCCGACTCTGTGCGACCCCATAGATGGCAGCCCACCAGGCTCCCCCGTCCCTGGGATTCTCCAGGCAAGAATACTGGAGTGGGTTGCCATTTCCTTCTCCGGTGCATGAAAGTGAAAGGTGAAAGTGAAGTCACTCAGTCATGTCTGACTCTTCACGACCCCATGGACTTCAGCCTGCCAGGCTCCTCCGTCCATGGGAGTTTCCAGGCAAGAGTGGGGTGTCATTGTCTTCTCTGATAGTAATCTTATGCAATAGCAATTATTTATTATAGCACCCACTGGATAGATGAAAAGTGAAAGTGAAAGTCGCTCCGTTCTTTCTGACTCTTTGCTACCCATGGACCATACAGTCCATGGAATTCTCCAGGCCAGAATACTCGAGTGGTAACCTTTCCTTCTCCAGGGGATCTTCCCAATCCAGAGATCTAACCCAGGTCTCCCCTCATTGCAGGCGGATTCTTTATCAGCTGAGCCACAAGGGAAGCCCAAGAATATTGGAGTGGGTAGCCTATCCTTTCTCCACTGGGTCTTCCATCCAAGAATCAAACTGGTGAGGAAGATTAAATGTAGACAGTTTACTTAACTTCACAACATATACACCTGGTAACAGACAGAGTCAGTCTTCAAGACCACACAGTCTGAAGACAATCCATTGCATCTATCATGAAGAATGAAGTTGAGAATGCTGTAAGTAACATCAATGTTTATGACTAGACTTGCATTGTAACTGCATACATTTGGGGAGAATCACACAAAATAAAATCAAATATTCTGATCTAAATTCTTATCCCTTCAATTCAGATGTTTGAATTGTAACTTGTAAGTTTCAGAAAGTAAAGCATTTACTAAAATTGTGTTCACAAGTATAAGCGATTTTCCCCAGATCAGGGGAAGGTTTAGACTCTCCACTCTACTGAACTTGAGTCAAATTCCTCTGAGTAATTCTCTCAATTAGGCCTCAACTTTAGCCTATAAAAACTGCAAGTTTCAGCACAGATGATTTTACCTACCCTTTACTTTAAGAGTGTTAAACAAGGTTTAGCATAATTTCTAACAGTTTAAGGCCAAATCCCAAAGACGATATCACCATTCCCTTAAGTTCCTCCCTAGAAAAATCAACACTGCCAAAAGAAAATACTGTTTGCTCCAATCAAAACTTGACTATAGGTCTCCAGCTTCCCTTTTCTTAGAGTGCTTACTTTAGAAAACTTTCAGTTGTAAATCTCTTTACCTGTCTCTTTGGAAGACATGTCTTCCATTGGGTTGGCCAAAAAGTTTGTTTGGGTTTTCTTGCAAGATGTTATAGAAAAAGCCAAACAAACCTTTTGGCCAACCCAATCCAGTTCAGTTCAGTTGCTCTGCTGCTGCTGCTAAGTTGCTTCAGTCGTGTCCAACTCTGTGCGACCCCATAGATGGCGCCCACCAGGCTCCCCATCCCTGGGATTCTCCAGGCCAAGAATACTGGAGTGGGTCGCCATTTCCTTCTCCAATGCATGAAAGTGAAAAGTGAAAGTGAAGTCATTCAGTCGTGGTGGACTCTTAGTGACCCCATGGACTGCAGCCTACCAGGCTCCACTGTCCATTGTATTTTCCAGGCAAGAGTACTGGAGTAGGGTGCCATTGCCTTCTCCGAGTTCAGTTGCTCAGTCGTGCCCAACTCTTTGTGACCCCATGGACTACAGCATTCCCAGGCTTCCCTCTCCATTACCAAATCCTGGAGCTTGCTCAAACTAATGTCTATAGAGTCGGTGATGCCATCCAACCATCTCATCCTCTGTTGTCCCCTTCTCCTCTTGCCTTCAATCGTTCCCAGCATCAGGGTCTTTTCCAATGAGTCAGTTCTTTGCATCAGGTTGCCAAAGTATTGGAGCTTCAGCTTCAGTATCAGTCCTTCCAATGAATATCCAGGACTGATTTCTTTAGGATGGACTAGTTGGATTTCCTTGCAGTCCAAGGGACTCTCAAGAGTCTTCTCCAACACCACAGGTCAAAAGCATCAATTCTTTGGTGCTCAGCTTTCTTTATGGTGCATCTCTCACATCCACACATGACGAATAGAAAAATCATAGCTTTGATTACATGGAACTTGTCAGTAAAGTAACATCTCTGCTTTTTAATATGATGTCTAGGTTTATCATAGCTTTTCTTCCAAGGAGCAAGCTCCTTTTAATTTCATGGCTGCAGTCACAAAAGCATCTGCAGTGGTTATGGAGCCCAAGAAAATTGTCTGTTACTGTTTCCACTGTCTCCCCATCTATTTGCCATGAAGTGATGGGACCAGATGCCATGATCTTAGTTTTCTGAATATTGAGTATTAAGCCAGCCTTTTCACCCTCCTCTTACACTTTCATCAAGAGGCTCTTTAGTTCTTCTTCACTTTTTGCCATAAGGGTGGTGTCATCTGCATATCTGAGGTTATTAATATTTCTCCTAGCAATCTGTTCCCAGCTTGTGCTTCATCCAGCCCAGCGTTTCTCATGATGTACTCTGCATATAAGTTAAATAAACAGGGTAACAATATAAAGCCTTGATGTACTCCTTTCCTTATTTGGAATTAGTCTGTTATTCCATGTCCAGTTCTAACTACTGCTTCTTGATCTGCATAAAGATTTCTCAAAAGGCAGGTCAGGTGGTCTGGTATTCCACCTCTTTTAGAATTTTCCAGTTTGTTGTGGTCCACACAGTCAAAGGCTTTGGCACTGTCAATAAAGCAGAAGTAGATGTTTTTCTCAAACTCTGTTGCTTTTTTGATGTTCCAACAGATGTTGGCAACTTGATCTCTGGTTCCTCTGCCTTTTCTAAATCCAGCTTGAACATCTGGAAGTTCATAGTTCACACACTGTTGAAGCCTGGCTTGGAGAATTTTGAGCATTACTTTACTAGCATGTGAGATGAGTGCAATTGTGCAGTAGTTTGAGCATTCTTTTGGCATTGCCTTTCTTTGAGATTGGAATGAAAACTGACCTTTTCCAATCTTGTTGCCACTGCTGAGTTTTCCAAATTTGCTGGCATATTGAGTGCAGCACTTTCATAGCATCATCTTTTAGGATTTGAAATACCTCAAGTGGAATTCCACCATCTCCACGAGCTTTGTTTGTAGTGCTGCTTCCTAAGGACCACTTGATTTCAGACTCCAGGATGTCTGGCTCTAGGTGAGTGATCACACCATCATGATTATCTGGTCATGAAGATCTTTTTTTGTATAGATCTTCTGTGTATTCTTGCCACCTCTTCTTAATATCTTCTGCTTCTGTTAGGTCCAGACCATTTCTGTCCTTTATTGTGCCCATCTTTGCATGAAATGTTGCCTTGGTATCTCTAATTTTCTTGAAGAGATCTCTAGACTTTCCCATTCTATTATTATTTTTTTTTTTTGGTCTATTTCTTTGCATTGATCACTAAGAAAGTCTTTCTTATTTTTCCTTGCTATTCTTTGGAACTCTGCATTCAAATGGGTATATTTTCCTTTTCTCTTTTGCCTTTTGCCTGTCTTCTATTCACAGCTATTTGTAAGGCCTCCTCAGACAACCATTTTGCCTCTTTGCATTTCTTTTCCTTGGAGATGGTCTTGATCCCTGCCTCCTGTACAATGTTATGAACCTTGCCCATAATTCTTCAGGTACTCTCTCTATCGGATCTAACCTCTTAAATCTATTTGTCACGTCCACTGTATAATCATAAGAGATTTGATTTAGGTCATACCAATTGATGCTTTTGAACTATGGTGCTGGAGAAGACTCTTGAGAGTCCCTTGGACTGCAAGGAGATCCAACCAGTCCATCCTAAATGAAATCGGTCCTGAATACTCATTGGAAGGACTGATGCTGAAGCTGAAACTTCAATACTTTGGCCAGCTGGTGCAAAGAACTGACTCATTTGAAAAGACCCTGATGCCAGGAAAGACTGAAGGCAGGAAGAGAAAAGAACGACAGAGGATGAGATGGTTGGATGGCATCACTGACTCAACGGACATGAGTTTGAGTAACCTCTGGGAGTTGGTGATGGACCGGGAGGCCTTGCGTGCTGCAGTCATGGGGTCACAAAGAGTCAGACACGACTGAGTGACTGAACTGAACTTAACTGGAACTTTATGGTCTAGTGGTTTTCCCTACTTTCTTCAACTAATACAAAGTGAACTCCACTTTATACTGAAGTTATTCTGTCCTACTGCATTAGAGGAAGTTTACTGTTTTGCTGTTTTTAACAAGTGCCACATGCAAAATTTTATTTTGCAGGAAGAGGGGAATTTTAATAATCACATTGTATCAGAGAAAATTATAAAAATTAATGAAAAAGAAATTGTAATTCTAACTAAATTGAAAATAGTTTGCTGCAACTTGAACTGCTTATGAATATGTCCAATAAAGAAAGAAAAATAAAAGTGCTAGTTTGACAATAGTGCCATGTTATTTGCATATCCACAATTGTTTTCTAAATTGTGTTACTGAAATGGAGGTCTCCCTGGAAGGGATTATTTATATTAGTTTTTTTAAACCTTTTATTTTATATTGGAGTAAGCCAATTAACAATGTTGTGATAGTTTCAGGTGTACAGCAAAGCAGCTCAGCCATACAGATACATGTGTCCATTCTCCCCTACACTCCCATCCCATCCAGGCTGCAACATAACACTAAGCAGAGTTCCCTGTGCCATACCGTAGGCCTTTGTTGGTATCCATTTTAAATATAGCAGTGTGTACATGTCCATCCCAAACTCCTTAACTATCCCTTCCCCCAATTATTCTTGCCTGGGGATACAGATTATCAATTCTTAAAGATGGATAACATACATTGTCTTAAGAAAAATTACAGACTTGTTATATTTTTACAAAAGTGTTAAAACAACTATAAAATTTGTCAAAATTCTCCAACACGTACAGAAACAGCTATAGTGAAAAAAACAGTTATCAAAATAAATTTTATTTTAGAAATTTAAAAAATTCAATTCTGAGAAAGGTCAATGGAAAATATAAAACAAATAAATAAACAAAAATTTAATGAAAACTGTATTAAGTCGAAGATATGGTTAATTATATTTGCAAAGTACTTGATAAGATATAAGGTTTATAAATATCAGAAGATTCATATTGTGAAATGAAACAGGATTTAAGACTGAATTATAGATTTACAAATGGAAACTATCAGATGGAAACAGATTTATTTTTATTTTTCCTTGTTTTATGTGCTCCTCCTAATCAAATACCACACATCGTAAACTAGGTAAAATAAAGAGTGAAAAATCTACATGCAGTATATGATACAACCAGCACAAACTCTCATATTGCATAGTAATATTAATATGAGCTTAATAGTATGAATATAAGCTTATTTGCTTTTATAGTAGAATAAGTAATTATCATAGCTTTAGATATTATATCTTGCTCAGATGCACTATAAAATATTACTGTTAACACACAAGTTTATGGTAAAACATTATTTTTTGGGGAAAAAAGTAGTGCTTCACTGGTGAACCCACAAATGTTCAACTGTGGCAGTTTTCTCTCTATTTTCAATGTGATTTTAAATTGAGAAAAATAACCTGTTAAAATTTCAGATGAACCATTTGCAAGTCATATTCAAAGATGACAAATAATGTATCATTAGGAAGAGTGATCATTCCATAGAGTTGAAATTTATTGCTGCATTATTTTTTTTTTTTTCTGACTAGAAAATGCTAAGCCCCTCATCGGAGTATAAGATACTAAACGCAAGCAAGCAGGGGCTAGGCCAGATTAGGAGAACCACCCCCACCCTCAAGTGGACAGTTTTAGCCAAAATGAGGCTTTGAATGGCTCTGCCCAGGAGCACAATGGCAATGATAAAATCTGGGCAATATAAAGCAGTATAACTTTCAGGGAATGTTTTCTTTATTATAATACAGAGTTGCTTCTTCAATTGTTAGAGTTTGGTTTCTTTTAAATAAGCATTTTACTCTCACTTCTATATTCCAAAACTTCAACTTAAAACTTAGAACGTTATTTCTTTAATGCATAGGCTTAGAAACTTACATTAATACAGCAAGAAGCTATATGCACATCCTGAGCAAGCAGTAGATGCTTAATGAAAGGAAATGGAGTGAAAAAGTATCAATCGCACTTGTTTCAGCAATGTTTTAAAAGTAAAATTTGGAACATATGATTTAGCAATTGAATTTTATGACAGTCTGTTGAGATCCAGAAATAATTTTCCTAAGTCTAGGCTGAACGCACTTCCAATTCCTTTCATATGATCATTCCTTGCATCTGCCTATTTTAGGAAAGATCATAATATTTTTCATCATCTAGAGTATAGTTTATTCTTTGAGGTAATGGGTAATTTCCGTTTTTTTTTTAATTAATGCTGAAAAGTAATTTAACTATATGAGAGAATATTCACAAAAAGAGAATATTTTGCAAAAATAAAAGTGGTTATAACAACATTTATCAAACAAAATCACTCATCATTGTGGTGCATTTTCTCTGTTATTCTTTAATAGGCATCTTGGTTTTTGACATTAGTAATAAAAGTATTTGTATACTTTTATATACCTAATTTTTATATTACTATATAACAAACATTTTGCCATGTTTCTATTTGAGCTTCTCAACAATTTGTTAACTGCTAATGGATATTTATTGCATATTCATAAATAACAGCCAAATAAATAACTCTAATTCACATATTGTTCAATTATGTAACAAATTCATGAAGGCCCCTGGGAGCCTTCTCTTGTATAAGCAAAGATGTTCTTTGCGTACATTACTCTTGGACATGATTTAGCTCCCTGCTTTCCTAATAGTTGCTTTTTTCCTGAATGCAGTGTACATTCCACATTTCTCTTATAGTATAAGAACAAGAATAGAATACAGTTATCTTGGCATGATAAAACAGTAGAAAACAGAATAGTATCATAATTGCCCTCTGTCTATTTCAATGGATAAAATTTAATTTACATAAGAACTGGAAGTTTTTTTTTTAATGCAGATTTCTGCGCCCCAACCTTAGAGGTTACGTTTCCGTGAAAAGTGTGTTGGGTCCTGAAATGTACACTTCTAGGTCACTCTGATGCCATTGGCCACACTCTGAAAATACTGACCCAGGTAATATATTTATGTTAAGGTAACCAACAATTGTCATTGCCTTCTTAACAGTCACATCAAAGTGTCAACTTACACTGAGCTTACTGGTGCATAAACTCCCTAAAGTCTTGTTTGCTGAATCCAGCTGTATCTTCTTTATTCTTCATTTGTGCAGCTCATTACTGTGGCCTGCTTGGAGAACTCTGTGTATCCTTATTAATTTTCAGCTTGTTACACTGGCACTTCCTTTTAGTCTGAGGGTATTTTATTAATCTTCATTCTGCTACTTTGCTTTGCATAATCCATAAATTTAATAAAGAAGCCTTCTATCTTTATCCAAGTCACACACCAAAATATTGTACCACAAGAGCCAAAAGAAAAAGAGTAGAAGCATGATCATGACTGTGCTTTAGAAATGCCAGCATTCCATCTAGACTCTTTTTATCTAAGATAAATAAACTGTCATCTTTTGAACATCATTATTTACTTCTAGGAGACTAAAATAAAATCAGTATTCCTATAATGTACTTCGGTTTAATGTACATAGCAAAATCTTCTTGATATAATAATTTGACCTCTAATGAATACAGATCAAAAACTCTTTTTTAACTTTTAAAATTCCTGGTTTACACTCTCTGATACAATAAACCACACAAATGCAGTGTCTGTGAAGTCTCAGTTCTAAAATAAGTAAATCGTTTAGCATGAAAAAAATATTAACACTCAAAATAGTATCTCATTACAAATTTTACTCATCTAAGCTGCTTTATACACAAGAAATGTGTATAATATCCATTTTTGTCAGGTTACTCTTATAGCTCAGTTGATTTCCCTGATTAACATTTCATGAGAAAAAGCAGTGGACCCGTAAGGGCTACCAGATCATCTCCTACCATTGTCCATTCAGTAGTTTGTGAAATTCTCTTCCTGTGGATTTTGCTATGGCACTTTTTTTTTTCACTTTCTTCTATCCTATTTTTTTTTTTCATTACGTCTTTTATATCTCTGGCTTCACTTACTTGGAACCCTCTTATATTTCACAGGACCTCCCCTTCCAGGATTTACTGACCATGGGCTCCTGTCCTCAACCCTTTTTTTTTTTTTAAATATTATGTTCTTTTAAGGGCTTCCCAGGTGGTGCTAGTGGTAAAGAACCTGCCTGCAGTGCAGGAGACCTGGGTTCAATCCCTGGGTTGGGAAGATCCACTAGAGAAGGGAATGGCAACCCAGTCCAGTATTCTTGCCCAGATAATCTTATGGAGAGAGAAGCTTGGCGGGCTATAGTCCATAGTGTCACAGAGCTGGACACGGGTGAAAGGACTTAGCACATATTCTGTATGTTCAAGTTTCAACCATTTAATAATCATCTTTTGGGGGGTAGAGTGTGCCACAAGGCTGTGGGATCTTAGTTTCCAGTCCAGGGATAAAACCCAAATTCCCTTACTTGGAAGCACGGAGTCTTAACCACTGGACCATCAGGGAAGTCCCTAATACTCTTGATTATTCCCAAATCTTAAGTACAGTTGAGATTTAACTCCTAAACTCCAAATCCTTACATTTGACTTCCTCCTGAACCGCTCTACTTGCATGTACTTAAGGCATCTTAAACTCAGTACATCCCAAAGTGAATATATTTGTTCCTTCTCCTTTATTCCTCATTATTATCATAATTTTCCTACTTCTATTAATCTCCTACTTCTATAATGCCATTAATAAACCATTCCAATAACCTACAAATTATTCTAAACTCCTCTCTTTCTCATTTGCTGCATCCAACTAGCTACTGAGAATGTGGCATCTGCCTCCAGCTACTTTGTTTAATGGAATTCATCTCTGTTTTTGACCTGCAATATTTGAGGACTTCTTTATCAGTCTCTGTCTCCAATTTCATCTTCTCCTAGTCATCCTTCATGCCATCCCCAGAGTAATTACAGTGGGTAGAAACTCAAGCTTATAAAAGTCAAAACTTTACTATTATTTTTCTACAGCTAAATGAACATTCACTGGGCACCTGAACTTGAGACCCTGTCTTATTTGCCCTAAGCCTGCATCTAAATTCCAAAGGATTTACATGGTGTCACGTGAAGCAGTTTTTCCTCTTTCTTTCTTTCTTTTTCTTAGTTATTGAAAAATCATCTATCCATATTGAGGAATTTCCACTGGAACATCTCTCTAAAAATTATGAAAGCATGAAGTCAAAAATCAGTAATATCATACATTTACTGATGGTCCAAATTGCCCATTTTAAAACTTAGGAAGTCACTCATATGCCAAGTGACAGGAAATATTCCAAAGGTCAGCACCTTTCTAAGAATGGTTGCTGACAAGGGAGCCTCCTTGTCATAGGCATAGGTGGAGAGTGCAGAGATTTTGGTGGGCCATTTGTACCACTGGGTACTGATGCATTCAACAAAACCGGACTTGTCATGATAATGTGGGCTGACAATGGGGTTTGGAGTCGGGCAGCATGAAGTCATATATACTAATTCTTCTCCCCCCTCCCGCCCCCCTAGAAAACCTGAGATAGATCTCCAAAAGTAATCAGACACATTAAAAAAAAAAAAAAAAAAACTGGAAAAAAAGTCTAGTCATTTTTTTCTAAACCAAGCCTTGGTTACAATAAGACACTTGCCTCGAAGATGACGTCTACATTTCTAAGTAGAAATCAAGAACTTTCAGGCAACCTTCAGACTTGACCTAATATGAGTTTTTTTCTTTAATTTTATTTAACAAAATGAAAGTAAATTAAATAACTCAGTTAAGTAAAACTCACTCTGAAGAACTACTAATTTGTTATTTTTTTGGTTGCATAAGGTCTTAATTGTGGCACGCAGGCTTAGTTTCCCCATAGTATGTTGGATCTTAGTTCCCCAACCAGGGATTGAACCAGAATTCCCCGCATTGGAAGGCAGATTCTTTACCACTGGACCAACTGGAAAGTCCCTGAAGAACTACTATTAAGTGTTTTACTATAATTTCATAATTAAGTAATTCCTCACCCATATTTGGGCTTCCCATGTGGCTCAGCTGGTAAAGAATCCACTTGCAATGCAGGAGACCTGGGTTTGATCCCTGGGTTGGGAAGATCCCCTGGAGAAGGGGAAGGCTACCCACTCCAGTATTCTGGCCTGGAGAAGTCCATGGACTGTATAGTCCATGGGGTTGCAAAGAGTCACACATGACTGAGTGACTTTCACTTCACTTCACTTCACCCATATTTGTTAAATAATAATGCCTTTAAATAAAATTTTACAGATCAAATATCCTTATTTTAAATATTTTGTTTGAAATATATATATTTCTATTCCCATCTCCCCAGAATAGAAAGAAAACTCCTAAGAACATGATTTTCCCCCACTAACTGCTATACCACCAACATCTATAATAGAGCCTGGCACATGTTAGGTACACATTAGATATTTGTAAATGAATAAATTTGAATCTCAAAATCTTATTTGCTTTAGATAGCCCATAAACATATAGATGATCTTTTAATTAGTTGTAGAAGTTCTTTTGTGTTAAAGACATTTTTAAAATTGGAGTCTGTAAAAAGAGAGACTTTCCTAACGATGACACAAATATAAATGAAATTGTTCATGAAGAAATGAAGCACTTATTTTTTAAATAATCATAAACTGTTTCCAATTTGTGTATGGTAATATTTCTCTTTCATAGTTTGATTCAAAATATTCAGGTTCAGTGATTCTTTTAAAAATGCTCCTTCAATTAGTTTTAATATATTTGATACTAATATTAGTTGTATTAGATATTAGTTGTAACTAATATCTCAGGCTATTATTTATTTTTAAGCAATCCTCACTCAGATCTATTTAGGGAAATAAACTGTGACTTTGCTTAAGTGCAGGAAACTTTGAAACATTCAAGAGGTTATTCTTTTTAACTTTTTATTTTTAAATGATTATAAATTCAAAAGAACTTATAAAATAATATGGAAAGGTCCCTTGTACTTTTCACCCAATTTCCTCAATAGCAATATCTGATATAATTCTAGGATAATATCAATACCAGAAAAATTGACATTAGGATAATCTATAGACTTTCTTCAGGTTTTGCCAATTTTTACATGTATTGACTCATATGTGCATGTGTTTGTATATGTAATTCTATACAATTTTATTACATGCATAGCTTCATGAAACCACACCACAATCAAGACATGGGCTGTTTTATTCTACCATATCAAACTAAATCCCTTGTCCTATACCTCCAGCCCATGTTTATCTTTTAATACACTGTATTTTATAAAGAATTCTATATTTTAATTGGCTTGTCTTTCCATAAAGGAACAAGTTTTCATAGATTTTTGATACATGTATGTGTCCTTGTATTTTTTTTTCCTATAAGGCTGTTTGTCTTTTAAAATCTTAAATGAAATGGTTATTTAATGCTCTATTTTCTGTCACACTTTCTATTGAGGAATACAGCTTTATAAATTAAAGAACAGAAAGTTTTATTTTAGAAGATGGCAGTGTGGGAGTTCTGAGAGTTTGTGTGAAATAAAACAACACTTAGTTTAATCACTAGCAATTCAAATAATTAGTAGGAAATACTAATGCATTTAGTAGTTCAATTTACCTGTAAGTTTCTACTTGCCAATATTAACACTGTTGACAATTGGGGGAAAAAAAACTCATACAAAAATTTGAAATGGAAAATCTGATTATCAATGACATTCATGTAGCAAGGATTACTATAGCAAAGTGAGCTAGAAACAAATAAAACAAAAAAAAAATATTTTTCAGTCACTTAAATTTCCTTATAGCTGTGCTTTATAGGAGAAATGTTTGTCAGCATGCTACCTTTCACAGATTCTATCATATAAATATAGACCATGCAACCAGATATAATCATCGTTTTTGACTAGCATGAAGACTATTTCACATTTACATAGTTATTGCTGTTAATATTCTATGTATTTAACATATTATTTCTCTTGTCTAGATAACTTTCTTTACAGTTTTCTAATCATTTCTCCTTATGATAAAAATTATAACTTCAAACGTGTGTCATTCAAGGATCAACTGCAATCTTTTGGTTTCTAGCTTATAGTTCTTTATACTACATTACAAAGGAAATGACAGCAACTAGTTACTTCTAAATAAGAATTCCAAGTCTTAGGTAAATGCTTATGCATTAGAAAATCACTCCATCTCGTAAATGAGTTCACTGGAAAGAAATTTTGATCCACCAAATGCATGCTATGAAACCCAGATGCCTTGTTTCAGTAAGTATGTGCTTTTAAGAGTTAATGTATAAATCCTAAAGAATTATATTATAGGATTTAAATTTTAAGTTTCAGTTGAAGAACAAAACATATTCCATCTGCTATGTCTCTTAACTACTCACTTACGTGAGGGAGTGAAGGTATAAAAAGTTGAAGAAAGGGAACCAACTATCTGTATGCCTTGGAGTCCTGCCCCCTGCGGAGTGGCTAGAAATATTTTCATCTTTATCCGGAATCAAGAGAAAACCTTCACTCTACAATTTGTGGGAGAAAACAATAAAAGAATACACTACTGACTGACTGACATCTGAGCAGACTGGTCAGCTAGGGCGGTGTACAGCCAAGTTAAAGAGAGTTACTTTGCACTGATTCCAAATTTTATTGGAACATGAATGGCAAAGAAGTGGGCTGTGTGTGAGAAAGAAATGGTGTAGGTTCATCTTAGGTCTTAAATAAGAGAAATATCTGGGAAGGCTACAGACCTCAGCAGGAAGACTTGAGGAGACCTACTGAATGCCCTGAGGCTGGAGAGAAGACTGGAATAAGCTAAAAGGGAGCTACTCTGCCCAGTGATAGAACCCACAGGTTTAAGGTGGCACAAAGGGGCAGGTAAGTGCTCTCTGAAGGAGTCTGTGGACCATCAGCACAATGCCCAAGAAGTAAGCATCTGCTGCTCCACTCACCTCTTTTCCCTCCCTGCACGCTAACTGTGAGGAATCCAAAACCAAGTTAGCAAGACACTGAAACATATATAAAAGTGCATGGCAATAACTAAAGGAACCTACTGTACAGGCCAGGGAACTCTACTCCATACCCACTAATGGCTGATATAGGAAAATAATCTTAAAAAAAGAGTGGATATATGCATACAAAGAGAAAGCAAGGGAATTCCAGAAAAAAATCTACCTCTGCTTCATTGACTGTGCTATAAAGCCTTTGTGTGGATCATAACAAACTATGGAAAGCTCTTAAGGAGATGGGAATACCAGACCATCTTACTTGTCTCCTGAGAAACCTTTATGCAGGTCAAGAAGCAACAGTTAGAACCCTGTATGAAAAAACTGATTGGTTCAAGATGGAGGAAGGATTACGTAGGGCTGTTTGCTGTCACCCTGTTTGTTTAACCTATATGCTGAGCACATCATGAGAAACGCCAGGCTAGATGAGTTACAAGCTAGAATCAAGATCGGTGGGAGAAACATCAACAACCTCAGATATGTGGATGATACCACTCTGATGGCAGAAAGAGCCTCTTGATGAGAGTGAAGGAGGAGAGTGAAAGAGCTGGCTTAAACTAAATATTTAAAAAAAAAAAAACTAAGATCATGGCATCCAGCCCTGTTACTTCATGGCAAATAGAAGGGGAAAAGGTGGAAGGATGACAGATTTCCTCTTCTTGGGCAGATGTTGACTGCAGCCATGAAATCAGAAGACATTGCTTCTTGGCAGGAAAGCAATGACAAACCTAAGCAGTGTGTTGAAAAGCAGAGACATTACTCTGCTGACAAAGGGCCATATAGTCAAGCCTGTGGTCTTCCCAGTGGTCACACATGGTTGTCAGAGCTGGACCATAAAGAAGGCAGAACATCAAAGAACTGATGCCTTCAAACTGTGGTCCCTTGGACTGCAAGAAGATCAAACCAGACAATCTGAAGGGAAATCAACCTTGAATACTCATTGGAAGGACTGATGCTGAAGCTGAAGCTCCAGTATTTTGGTCATCTGAACAGAGGACTCATAGGAAAAGTCCCTGATGCTGGGAAAGATTGAGGGCAGAAGGAGAAGAGGGTGTCAGAGGACAAGATGGTTGGATGGCATCACTGACTCAGTGGACATGAGTTTGAGCAAACTCCAGGAGTTGCTGATGGACAGGGAGGCCTGGCGTGCTGCAGTTCATGGGGTCACAAAGAGTCAGACATGGCTGGGTGACTGAATAACAACAACACATGTGTATGCGTGACTGATTCACTTTACTGTACACCTGAAACTAACACAACATTGTAAATCAACCATAAGCTAATAATTTTTTTAAAAATGCATGGCAGAGAAATAAGAACATAATCCACACCTTCCAGCTTGTCACTGGGACACACTAGGGGATGAAGGAGATACGGAGAAGGAAAGTATGAAAATGTTTGCTGCTCAGTTGTGTCCGACTCTTTGTGACCCCATGGACTATAGCCTGCCAGGCTCCTCTGTCCATGGAATTCTCCAGGCAAGAGTAGTGGAGTGGGTTGCCATTTCCTTCTCCAGGGGGTCTTCCCAACCCAGGAATCAGGAAGAGAGTACTTTAAATACATTTAAAGTTTTAGATTATTATTGGACACATTAATTACTGAGAGGAGGGTCTTTTGCCTTCTGAAGGTGACCCAAAGGGTCACCACTTGTATACTACATTTCAGGAGAAACTGAAGAACAATAGCGCCATACTCTTAAAACAAAAGTAGGAGGGAAGGTTGAGTTATGATTGTATTATATAAGTGTTTGTTTATTTAATCCTTATAACTATTGGGTTGGTCAAAAAGTTGAAAGATTTTACAGAAAAATCTGAATGAAACTTTTGGTCAACCTAATATTAAATAATTACCTTAATAGATAATGTACTCCAGAATTAGTTATATAAATAAGCAAGGAAGCTAAATACATTTAATCCTTTCAATAAATGCAAACACACAGGCAGAAAGCCATGCCCTTTACACGATTGCACATGGTCTATTTTGCTTTGTCTTCATGTCAAAGAAGTTGTTTTGTAGAAATTCGAAAGAAGGTGGACTTGTTTGACAAGTAAAATACACAGACTATCTTAACTCAACTGGTCCTGAAAAGAACTAAAGTGGAAAAAGAAAAAAAAAAACACCACATTTCCCAATTGTTTCCTTCTTGTGGCTCACAACTGCATATTAAACCCATTACAGTAATAATACTTCACAAGCAATATTCTTTAAGTTTCAGTGGAAAAACAGTGCTTTAGGAAACATGCCATGGAATACTGATTCAACTAGAGTATTTTTAAACTCAATTATAGTACTAAATAGCTTTTTCAACTTTTAAGGAAATTTAAATTTTGCTATATCCCTCTTTGTCACACAATTCTATTTTTTTTCAGTTTTATTCTCCACTAGATTCCTGTTTCAATTCAATAATTTCAGCATTTCTATTTTGAGAAATTATAGATAATTAACTACTCTCTGTCCCTCCAGATTGATTTAAATTATTATAGAAAATGGGATTCAAAGTTTTTAATGTGCACTAGGGGGGAAAAAACCACATTGACGGTAATTATTAGTAATTAAATGCTTTTAAAATTAGGAAGATAAATATAGTGCTATCCTGCCATTCAAATTCCTCAGAGTCACAAAGGAGGAGATTTTAAGAGATGGTTTAAAGGAATGGAAGTTTATTGTAAAGAAACAGAGGGAATTCATAAAAGAAGAATGATTCCAATCACATGCCTGGAGGTTGTAAGCAGTGCAGGCTCCTGGAAAAACTGCTCTAGTTTCCACCCAAGCTGGAGGATCCACCCCTTCCTTTGCACTGACTTCCTATGTACAAAGACAGGAATGTGTATGGAAACTTACTTAATTGGTTTAACACTACACCAGAGAGCAGGGCTCTAGAGGGCAGGTTAGACCACCACATCAGAAAGGGCCATGGTCCCTTGTGTGCAGTACAATATAGAGTTTCCTTCCAGTTTCAGGCTGGCCAATGTCAGTATGTCAGTATTGCAGCTAGAGTTTCCCATAAGGAAGCAAACTGCCATGTCAGCCAAAAAGGATGAGGACTGCGACTTCCCTTGCGGTCCAGTGGCTAAGATTCTGTTCTCAGTGCAGTGGGCTCTGGTTCAATTCCTGGTCAGGGAACTAGATCCTGTATCCTGCAACTAAGACCTGGCACAGTCAAATAAATAAATGAATATTTATTTTAAAAAGACAGGAAAAAAATGTATGAGGACAGAAAATTAGGGGAGCAGATGACCATTCCTAAGAATGTATTTATGCAAATGAAAGGTGTTGAGAGACCTTCTCCATGGGTTCCTCACATTTCCGTAAAGCTTGTGAACAGAGGTCCTTTTTTTTAGACTATCTTTTTAAAGATATTGGTACAGTCAATATCCTCAAAAGATAAAAACAGTGTCTCCCTTCAGAGCAATGGGCAGACATGTCCTTACTGTTCAGTGTGAAATATTTGTTTTTTCTTAATACAGTGTTCAGCTCCTATAATGGAACTCGCTGCGCAAGCAGGTGTCAGTGGGCCCTCATCAGGCCACACTGAGGGAACTGGGGTTGGCGAACTGCTATTGCTACGAGGAAAAAGGCCCTCAGTCTCTGACTCCGCAGTCCATGTCTTCTGCCAGTAACCATAAAGCTATGGCAAGCCATCACGCTAGCCTACAAAGAGGATCAAATCTCAGTCTGCTCACACTCTGCCACAATTCTTAGGAGAGGGCTGCGAAGATCAGTAAATGTTTTCATACAATATTCGTTCACTCTTCAACATATAAGCCAAGCACCGTGCTAGGCCCCACAGTGTAGAATAGTGGCTAAATGTTTTTCTGTCCTCCAGTATAACCTTCAAATTCTGATTCTGTCATTTATTTGCTGTCTCAACTTCCTTGCCTATGAAATGAATATTTTTAAAAATCTACATAGCAGTGTACATCATGTGTCCAAATATCTAACACAGTATCTTATATTCATCAATTGATCAACAACTATTATTATTGTTATACTCATTAGTCATAATACAAATATATATTAAAGATAATATTAAACCTCATTAGAATCTGTCAGTTTGAAGACAGTTTCTTTTTCAGGTTACCATGGTAACATAATGCCACAACAATGGGAACAGAGAAGGGGATGACAAATATCATTGTCATTCCCGCTCCTTCTCTTCCTTACATTCTCTCCGTTTTTCCTTTTCTGTTGGGGCCACTTTGTAGAGTCCCTAGCCTTTGTCTCAGACTAGACTAAAAGATTGTATGCATGGAGTCAGACTGTTTTCTGGCATCCAATATTTCATTTCTGCAAAACCAATCATACTGGCCTGGCATTCTGTCCAACTTAATTACAAAGAAGCCATCTGAGGCCAAACGTATCATTATTTCATTCCACTATTTTTGTTATGGTCTTTCAACTCTGCTGCATGTACCTAGTTTTTTAAACAGTGGATATGCTAATCATTCATTTCTATAGCATCATTATATTTTGTATGTGTCATAAATTTTTGTGAATGAAAACAAACATTTCCACATGACAACTTGAAAATAAATTTTAAGAGTTTACTGCAGTCTGATAAGAAAAAGCCTATTAACAGTGAGTTTTTTTTAAGAGACTCAGGTGGCAAAAATGCTGAAACTAACAGTAGGGTGACCATTTGGATTAAATCTAGACCTATTTATTTTATTTAAGTCCTCCCATTCTCCATCTTCATCGTCATTTCCTGCTTCTTGCCTGAATACCTCTTTATCGCCATAGTCAAAATTAGATCCATTTTAAAATACTTTAAAAATACTTTAAAAATAAAATAGAGCCTTTTGTTGCCACTACCACCTTGATATCTGAGCCCAGCTGGTGAAGGTCGTTTCTCCTTTCTTACACACCCATTTTACCTTCTCAAGCAATTAATCATATTCTTCCTTATAATTAGTCATAGATGTAGTACTAGCTCCCTCTGTTACATTGTAAATCACCCTGAGAAGAAGGTTTATAGTTTAATTATGTTTTATGACTTACAGTAGTAAGGAGTCAGCATTATTCATAGAATGTATCCTAAAGTGAAGAGTATTAAATTAGAAACAATAAAGCAATAGGGAGCCAGGGCTAACAATGATAATTACACTAATCTTTATAGAGAATTTACTTTGAGTCAGTCATTGTGCTAAGTGCTTTACCTGAATTTTCATTTGAAACTCACAACAACCCTTTGAGATTACCAATATCATTATTCCCATTTTAGAGTTAAAGAAAGGGAAACTTAACACAGGTAAACAATTTCCCTCAAGGTCACACAGCAAGGTAGGGATAAAGTGACGTAAGAGTCCATGTCATTAAGTTATTTTGTCAGAAACCAAAATAGAATACAGACACATTAGAAATTTACCACCATGCCTATTTAAGAACAGAGCTCTCAGGAATATTTCCAGTCTATTAAATAGTCTGTAATTGTATGAATGACAAATGCAAAGTTTTACATAGTGACTCACTTGACAAAAAGCTCTTATTGCCTTGACACCTAAAAATATATTTTTTTAAATCACAAATTACACATGATCATTTTATAAGTATCATTAAAAGTGGTAAAAATGACAGATTTCTAACTGTACAATTAACCCATGAATACTTTATGAGGCCTTCACAGAACAATAAAAATCATCATGGTTCTGGGAACCCCATAATACATCTTATATAGCCTAACAAAATTTTCTTTTGCATTAAGTTCAGTGGAAAAATAGAAAGTGATCTGTATAAATCATTTTGACATGAGAACATTATTTTATTTGCATTTTCATATAGTGCTCATCAAAAAACTTGAATAGGATCACCGTCCCTATAAAGACCACATAATTTAAATGGCTCAATTTAATTCTACAGGGGTATGTTAGGTGGTGCTTTGCAGAAAACAAACCTTAACCTAATAATAATTTAAATATCAATTTTCAATCAAATGTCATCATATGGGCTCTGATGAACACTGGTTAATTTAATTAATTCATCAAATCTTTATTAGGCACTACCCTCTGAAATGAGTTGACTCATTGGAAAAGACTCTGATGCTGGGAGGGATTAGGGGCAGAAGGAGAAGGGGATGACAGAGGATGAGATGGCTGGATGGCATCACTGACTCGATGGACGTGAGTCTGAGTGAACTCCGGGAGTTGGTGATGGACAGGGAGGCCTGGCGTGCTGTGATTCATGGGGTCGCAGAGTCGGACACAACCGAGCGATTGAACTGAACTGAACTGAACCCTCTGAAATAATTTATTAGTTGCTTGGAACACAGACTATTAAAATAGCATAGCTGCTGCTTAGGCACTCATGGTCTAGAAATGGGAACAGAGGTGCGAACAAGCCAGGATGATGGTGTGTATTTTATAACAAAAATATATACAGGCTGAAATGGGAGCCTAAAAAATATGATCAGTTCTAACTAGAGGAATAACAAAGCTTCATTGAGTGAAAATTTTGAAAACAATTTGAGTCTGGAAATGAAGGGTAAAAAAGATTTTTTTTTTTAACAGAAATGGGGTTAAGGAGAAGGGAGGAAGGCATATCAGACAGTGGGAAAAGCTTAAGCAAAGAGACAGAGACTAGAAAATAGTCTCCCATGTACTGAGGATGACAGATTGGACTATGGGGTGAGAGAAGAGATAAAAGTGTGATGAGGGGAATATTTGGAAAGATAATGAAGAACAAGATCGTGGAGAGCTTTTTAAAGGCCTTATCCCGCTTATACTTTATTCCATAGATATTTCAGAAGCCATGAAAATGCCCAGGCAAATGACTTACAGAATGAGATGTAGATCTGAAAGAAAATAACACTGGCAATCCAGAGTGGGGAGGCTGGATCAGAAATATGGAGATGTGAAGAATGGGAAAATGGTGGAAGTCTACATTAGCCCAGATCAGGGTGAACTGATGATTTACAAGAGGGGGAAACCAGAACAAGGTATCTCCACAGTACACACTTTAGAAAGATTTGGTTTCTTTTTGTTGTGACTCTGACTGGAAGACAATGCTGACATTTAGTATTTAAAACATGTATTAGTCTCCTACTGCTGTTGTAAAAACTAACCATAAACCCAGTAACTTAAAACAGCACAGATTTATTATTTTACCATTCTGGAGATCAGAAATCTTAAACAGATAGGCAGGGCTGTATTCCTTTTGGAGGCTATGGAAAAGAATCTGTTTTTATGCTTTTGCCACTTTCTAGAAGTTTCCCATATTCCTTGTCTTATGGTTCTGCATCACTCTGACCTCTCTCTCCTTTCACCACATCTCTGACACTGCCCCTCTTTTCCTCCCTCATATAAGATAACCCTGTGACTGCAACAGGCCCACTCTGATAATCCAGGAAACGTCTCCATCATAAGATCATTAATTCAATCATGCCAGCAAGGTCTCTTTTGTCATATATAGTCACAAGTTCTGAGCATCAGGACATGGACATCTTTGGAATATGTGAAAGTGAAAGTGTTAGTAGTTCGGTCGTGTCCAACTCTGCAATCCCGTGGACTGTAGCCTGCCAGGCTCCTCTGTCCATGGAATCTCCAGCAAGAATATTTAAGTGAGTAGCCATTCCCTTCACCATTCCCAAATGACAAAACATCATCCTACCATTTGCATGACTTTAGAATGCTCTTCTGGACACTTACAAAAGTGAAAAGAATTGTTTCTAGTTACATGAACCTAGAGCCTAAATCCATTTAATACGAACATGCAAAATAGTTTTCAAAGTTTAATATATATTGATTTTTTCTTTTAACTATGTGCAATTCAAAAAAAAAAAAACAAGATGCTGGCTTCATTTGCAATTTTACAAAGGCTTTTTCACCATTTTAGAAAATCCAATCACCTTAGCTCTGCCACTTCTGGAATGGAAGTGCTACACACCTGTCTGCAAATCAACCAACACAAAATTTTCTGTTCTGGATGTTACATAATGGAAAAGCCCATGGGTGGGTCTAGTTTAAATCAAGAGGCATGAAGCAAGGTGCCAGATTCAGTTTCACTGTCTCTGGGCTTGGCTCAGTTCTGCTTTCCTTCCTGAGTGACTTCATTCTCACGTTATATAAATACCAGAAATTCTAGTTTCACAGCCCATCAGTTTCAAATCCAGCTGGATTTCCTATCATTCAAACAAAATCAGGGAGGTAAACTCCACCAATCCTCAGTGATCGATCTAAGGCACATATACGTTCATCTCCGAACTAATCAATTAGCTTGGGCAATGACCATATTGAGCAGCTTAGGTCCAAGTTTGGAGGTTTATGGCAAATCCAAGGATCCAGGAATACTTGATGCAGGTAAGTCAAGGCCCTGGCGGATTCCAGGAGGAAAATCTGAGCCCTATTTAAAGCAAGATGATGGATGCTGAGCAAAAATGGTTGATGTTGATAACATCAATTAAAAACTCAGTATCTGTGCTTGAGAGTTTAACTTTCAAAAATCACTTACAGTTAACATTACAAATGGTGAAGAGCCCAGATAAATTGCAAAAAATGAATGCAATTTTTCTTCAGTTGCAACTGCTTTACATTATGAAAAAAAAATTTTTTTTTTAATTTTTATTTTTACTTTACTTTACAATACTGTATTGGTTTTGCCATACATTAACATGAATCCGTCTCGGGTGTACATGAGTTCCCAATCCTGAACCCTCCCCCAACTCCCACCCCATATCAACTCTCTGGATCATCCCCGTACACCAGTCCCAAGCATCCTGTATCCTGTATCGAACATAGACTGGCGATTCATTTCTTACATGATAGTATACACGTTTCAGTGCCATTCTCCCCAATCCTCCCACCCTCTCCCTCTCCCTCAGAGTCCATTATGAAAATTTAAAAAGGAACATTTTGTCAAAAATCTGACAAAGGGATAAAATTGACTTAGTTATATAAATATAATTGTAATTATTTATTTTATGTACATCCAAGAGCAGTTAATCCACTATAATATAAATGTCATAGGGGCAGAATTTTCTTCTCTGCTTGTTTCATTGCTAAATCCCCCTAAAAGAAGATGTGGGACAAAATAGGCATTGTATTATTGTTCCCTGATTGAATGAGTCAATAAACGATTCTACCAAATTCTATCTAAAGTTTGCCACGTCAGTGAACTTCAGCCTAATGATCAAGGTGTTGATCATTTCTCTACAAGTAGAGAAAGTACCTTTCAAAATGAAGAGTGAGGGGCTTAACATCCACATCTGTGTGCATCAGTGACAGTATTACCTAGACATATTACCTAATATGTAATATCTTTGGCCAAGATTCTGAAGTAAAATATTCTGAGTCAAAAGATGCATTTTGAGCTTCTATAAAGACACAACAGTGCTACTGTACAAATACTAGTGAGAACATAGTATTAAACAGCTGAGATAGCAATGAATAATTTTTTGAACATGAAATATGCTAAGAGCCTTAATTTTATTTCACTGAATCTTCATCAGAACCCTGGATAGGACTAGTATAGTTTTCACTACAGGTGAAGAAATTGAGACTAAAGGATCTTAATTAACCTCCTTCAGTTCACATGTTAGCAAGTGACAAAGCAAGGCTCTGAAAGCACATCTGCTTGCAAAGCTCATGTATTTAATCGCCATGTAACCTATTTCATAGGCTTCCCTTGTGGCACAGCTGGTAAAGAACTCGTCTGCAATGAGGAAGACCTGGGTTCGATCCTTGGGTTGGGAAGATCCCCTGGAGAAGGCAAAGGCTACCCACTCCAGTATTCTGGCCTGGAGAATTCCATGGACTGTATAAGTCCACAGGGTTGCAAAGAGTCGGACACAACTGAGCGACTTTCACTTAACCTACTCCACAGAACTTAAGGAGCTCACACACTGGAAATGCAATATGGAAGGTTTTGGGGTTTTCTGGTTTGTGTTTAGTAATAATATTTGTCCAAAGAAGGAAACAAAATGAAAACACATACACACACACACACACACATATACACACACACACGCACACATACACCATGAATTAAGCCTCCCTTATTTTGCTTCACACAATTTGATACACACACACACACACGTACGTATGCACATATAAAGATACAAGATTCTAAGACTCCACTGTAACGTTTAAATTCTAAGCAATATAGCAAAATAGAAGAAAAGAAATAGGCTTGTAGTAGGTGGATCAATTGAAAGAGCACAAGATTTAGAAACAAGGAAAAACAGCCTAATTGAGGTCCCACTGCTCCCTCAAAAAATAAAAATAGCATAATCTCTTCTTCTTAAAAAGGAAGGATAAATAATACTTAAATCTTACCTATCTCAAAGAGATGCAAGAGGATTAAAATATGTAAAAATAAACCTTAGATATATCTTCAGATTTTCAGAGGTTCTTCATGCAAAACATTACCCTTTGTTGCTCACTTTATTTCCTTTCTTAAAAACAATAGTCCTGATTGACTGACAATCATTGTTCTATGTGAAGTTCCCCCATCGTAATGTGTTATTGAATGAGATTTTTAAGAAACATTTTTTGAGAGCAAAAGAGTAAGAGAGAGCGAGCAAAAATGAATATGAATTGTTTTATTGTTGTTCACTTGATCAAAGCCCAAAAGAGACATGTTTTTTTCATCACCTTCAAAGATGAAGTGCTATTCTGGGCCACTAGTGCTCATGAGTAGATTACACAGCCCATTAGTTCTCAAAGTATCTCAAAAATGTCATAGTAGCCCAGATCTTTAGCAGCCTCAACCAGAGAATGTGTTAGAAATGCAAATTTGTAGATCCCACCTGGATCTAATTGAATCAGAAACTCTTCAGCTTTAGCTAGTGTTCCATGTGATTCTGGGGCAAAATAAAATTTGAGAACCAATCTTCTACTCAGCAGTGATATAAAAACATCATTCACCTCTTACTCAGTCTAATAAAGACCCTCTGTTGTTATTTAGTTGCTTAGTCATACCCAACACTTTTGTGACCCCATGGACTGTGCCAGGCTCCTCTGTCAATGGGATTTCCCAGGCAAGAATACTGGAGTGGGTTGTCATGGCCTTCTCCAGGAGATCTTCCCGACCCAGGGATCGAACTCAAGGCACCTGCTGCATCTCCTGCATTGCAGGTGGATTCTTTACTGCTGTGGCACCTGGGAAGTCAATAAAGACTCCATACTGAAAGCGAATAAAAGAATTGCATCTCAAATCTTTAACTTAATCATATCTGCAAACTCTCTTTGGTCGTGTAAGGTAAGACAGTTCTGGTGCTGGGGATTTGACATCACTGATGGATCATTACTGTGACTACTACACTAACTATTTTAGAACATGCAAAAATATAAACTAAAGAGCCTCTTGATGAAAGTGAAAGAGGAAAGTGAAAAAGTTGGCTTAAAGATCAACATTCAGAAAACTAAGATCATGGCATCCGGTCCCGTCACTTCATGGCAAATACTTGGGAAAACAGTGTCTGACTTTATTTTTCTGGGTCCAAAATCACTGCAGATGGTGACTGCAGCCATGAAATTAAAAGATGCTTACTCCTTGGAAGAGAAGGTATGACCAACCTAGAGAGCATATTCAAAAGCAGAGACATTACTTTGCCAACAAAGATCCGTCTAGTCAAGGCTATGGTTTTTCCAGTAGTCATGTATGGATGTGAGAGTTGGGCTATAAAGAAAGCTGAGCACAGAAGAACTGATGGTTTGAACTGTGGTGTTGGAGAAGACTGCTGAGAGTCCCTTGGTCTGCAAGGAGATCCAAACAGTCCATCCTAAAGGAGATCAGTCCTGGATGTTCATGGGAAGGACTGATGTTGAAGCTGAAACTCCAATGCTTTGCCCACCTGATGCGAAGAGCTGACTCATTGGAAAAGACCCTGATGTTGGGAAAGATTGAGGACGGGGGAGAAGGGGACAACAGAGGATGAGGTGGTTGGATGGCATCACCGACTCGATGGACATGGGTTTGGTTAGACTCTAGGAGTTGGTGATGGACAGGGAGGCCTGGCGTGCTGCAGTTCATGGGGTCGCAAAGAGTTGGACATGACTGAGCAACTGAACTGAACTGAAAAATATAAAACAGACTTCTTAGGAAGAGGGTGTTTTTTTTTTTTTTTTTTCAGTTAAACAATGCAATTCTTTTAAATGATGTGCTTTGTGCAAATGTGTTTATATGTGAACAGTTGACTGCCGTATTTAAGAAAAGTAAATATATTTCAAGCTTAAAAATTAACCATTTCTGCTCTATAAAAGAATATAATCATTTGGTGAAAAATTTGCAGTTAAAAAAAAAAAGGTCTATTCAACTGGAGACAGCACTAGAATGTGTGAGAAAAGTACAGTGTAACTGTAGGGAGGAAAAATCATTTGTACACTCGTCGCAGATTGATGTTGATGTGTGGCAAAACCAATACAATATTGTAAGGTAGGTAAGTCGCTCAGTCGTGTCCGACTCTTTGCGACCCCGTAGACTGTAGCTCACCAGGCTCCTCAGTCCAAGGAATTTTCCAGCAAGAGTACTGGAGTGGGTTGCCATTTCCTTCTCCAGAGGATCTTCCCAACCCAGGGATCAAACCTGGGTCTCCCGCACTGCAGGCAGATGCTTTAACCTCTGAGCCAACAGGGAAGCACAATATTGTAAAGTAAAAATAATAATAATAATAATAAATACAAATAAATAAAATAAAACAACACTGATGTTTCAGTCCAAAAAAAAAAAAGAATTAAATCTATTTTAATTCTGAATGTACTGAAATGACCATTCAATAAATCATCATAATGAGTCAGTAAAACAAGTGATTTAAGGCAAAATAACTTTGTTCTTTCCAAAAGAAAAGAGAAAGCCCCTCTTAGCCAGATAGCCAGCAATATGCCAGGCATCATGGAATGTTCTCCAATTGGTAGAATTGTGTTTCCTCTTTTTCTTCATCTCCACTGAAGCAGAATTCAGCTTATTTGGCTGTACAGTCATCTCTCTTTTCAGGCAAGTGGAGATGCATTCTCCTTGACAGAGCCCTACTTCCTCTAGTGCCAGCCTTCAATTTAATTGTAAAGAGAGTAAAGATGCTGAAAAGACTGATGACTCAGGAACTATCAAAACCATTAAATCCAAACCCAAAGAAGAAAGTGGTGAATCATTCTGCAGTTCTGAAATGGAATGCTTTCTGGACTTCCTCAACATCATTTGAATCATTGTCCAGCCTCCTGCTTGTCAATGACAGAAATCTGAAGACATACACTAGCCAAAAGATCGCTGACTTTGATAGAGGGGGGGCAATAACAATGCAGCAGAAAGTGTGCACATTTTCAAACTAACACCTATTCATCACATAGAAAAGAAAGATCTGTAGTGCCTCTGCAAGCCCTGATATGATCATCAGATTTAAGTAAGCATGGATCATTTACCTAGTTAAATTGCCAGAGAAGGAAAAAAAATCAAATGTAACAGAATTTCTTTCAGTAACTACCATAAAAGCTCAAGATTTTCCATTAAAAATTAAAGGTTGTGATTCATAATAAATATATTTATGACGTTGAGGAATGCCTTTGAAGCTGCCGTTTTTCGAGGTTTCACATTTATTTATGAAAGCCTAGGACAATGGTTTCCAAAGATTGGTCCCTGAACCAGCATATCAGCATCACTTGAGGACTGGTTAGAAATGCAAATTATCAGATGCTACTCAGGATCTACAGAATCAGAAATTCCAGGTCTGGGGCCCAGAAAATTGGGTTTCTCTAGCCTTCCAGGGAATTCTGATGCAGGCTAAAGTTTTAGAACTATGAAGATAAAGTAAAGAAAAGCATTATATGAGGCAATATACTATTTCAAGAAAAAAAAATTAATGTTCCCATTTCTACAGGGAACATACACTGGAATCTTATTAAAATAAGCTGCTCACATATAGTTTCCAAATTCTAGCAGCCATAATTTTTCTAGTTCTCCTTCTGCATAGGAAACTCCAGGGTACAATATGTGGCATTTTCAATTATTGAACTGCATTTTGCTTTTACTTGTAGCTGCAAAGCTTAAGAAATAATAAACTGATTAAGCTCATCCCACTCATAACTCACTTGGTAGGCTTTCCAAAGCACTTGGATATATATTTTATATGACATACTGTGTTTTGTAATAAGACAGTGAAAAAACAAACAAACCCAAATTCAAAACATAAATAAGTATAGTGACTTGTCACTATGACAAAAGGATCACCATTTTTCTTTAAAAATTAATTATCATAGAACATTTTAAGTACAATATGACAACTTGTATTAATTTTGAACATGAAGTCTTGGTACATAAGCTGAGATTCCTGGATTTTTTCATGCTTCCTTACACATAGTACAGAACCTCATCAACTGAATTTAGTAAATAAACCCACCACAATTTAAATAAATCAACTCCTACATGCATTTTCAACAGAGAAGTTGTTTCCTGTACTTTACCAGAGTAAAATATCCAATATTCTATATCATTAAAACCGCACTTACTATAAATCTGTTTCTGAAGCTTTGTGAGTTTTAAATGATAATAAAATACTAAACAAAGTCATTTACGTTTGTCAACTTCCCATGTAAAGATGGTTATTATGTCTTACTTTAGTTCAGAAGTTTTCATTTGATATGCACTATAATTTCGATGTCTTCGTATATACTCAATTTAAAAATCACATGCATTTTAAAATATCTTTCATATATTTCATTTTTCCTTTTGACATATATATTTCCCCTTTGGCTCTAGGTGACATGTGGCTACTGGTTATTGTCACCCACACTGAAACCATTTTGTAAACAGAATATATGTCATTCTAGTTTAAAATTTGCAGTATATCTCTCAGCCATCAATTTACTCTCATAGCTTGAAAATAATTAAAATAGCCTCAGCTACTTTGCTTGAGCAAATTTATAAGAATAGAGTGGCCTTGTAATCATCATTGAAAGAATGGCCTTGTAATCACCATTAGCGAAATAAGGAAAATGTAATTATATCAATCAAAAATCAAACTGATCAATCTGGAAAGACTTCACTTAGAGTTAGTAGACATAAGGTAGGAATTTTCTGTTCTTTCATAAAGCAAAACACTAGAAAACGATGCAGGGAGAGCTATTTATTCATTATTCTTAACAATATAGAAAGTCCTTAGGTACTGATTCTGTTTCATTCATTAAGTGGATGAAACTAGAAAGTGACAAGAGGAATTCCCCACATATGGAATAAAGAGCTAAGATAAAAAGCTTTCTTCAGAATATTTTTATTTAAATATTTATAATTCTTATTTATATTTTGAATAGTTACTTTTTACCACAATGCATAATACTGATTTGCATAGGGAATTTGAGTAAAACCCTCTGCCTACCCAAAACACTTTCAGTTCAGTCACTCAGTTGTGTCCTACTCTTTGTGACCCCATGGACTGCAGCATGCCAGGCCTCCCTGTCCATCACCAACTGCAGGACTTTACTCATACTCATGTCCATTGAGTTGGTGATGCCATCCAACCATCTCATCCTCTCTTGTCCCCTTCTCCTCATGCCTTCAATCTTTCCCAGCATCAGGGTCTTTTCAAATGAGTCAGCTCTTTCATCAGGTGGCCAAAGTATTGGAGTTTCAGCTTCAGCATCAGTCCTTCCAATGAATATTCAGGACTGATTTCCTTAGGATGGACTGGTTGGATTTCCTTGCAGTTCAAGGGACTCGCAAGAATCTTCTCCAACACCACAATTCAAAAGCATCCATTCTTCAGTGCTCAGCTTTCTTTATAGTCCAACTCTCACATCCATACATGACCACTGGAGAAACCATAGCCTTGACTAGATGGACCTTTGTTGGCAAAGTAATGTCTCTGCTTTTGAATATGCTCTCTAGTTTGGTCATAACTTTCCTTCCAAGGAGTAAGTGTCTTTTCATTTCACGGCTGCAGTCTATTTCCTTAGGATGGACTGGTTGGATTTCCTTGCAGTTCAAGGGACTCGCAAGAATCTTCTCCAACACCACAATTCAAAAGCATCCATTCTTCAGTGCTCAGCTTTCTTTATAGTCCAACTCTCACATCCATACATGACCACTGGAGAAACCATAGCCTTGACTAGATGGACCTTTGTTGGCAAAGTAATGTCTCTGCTTTTGAATATGCTCTCTAGTTTGGTCATAACTTTCCTTCCAAGGAGTAAGTGTCTTTTCATTTCACGGCTGCAGTCACCATTTGCAGTGATGTTGGAGCCCCAAAATCCCTTTAGCACAGTTTTTTTAAGTGTGGTCCTTGAACTTTTTAAGTCACAATTGTCTCTGAGGACGTGGCTCAGGAATTTGCAATTGAAATAATTATTTAGGGGGTTATTAAGTATACTGGAATATGAGACTCTTGAGATAAAAGGTACTTCAAGCCAGTTGCCATGGGTGGGTTTACTAGCAAACCCATGGCCTCCTTGTTCTGCAAGAAATATAAGTGTGCGTGTGTGTGTGTGTATGTGTGACCCAATAATTTCCCTTCTCATTCTGTGGCCAAATAAGTGCTCTTGTGTCAAATTCACTAGTTCTTTTTTTTTTTTTT
>SJXQ01011946.1:92124-225040 GCA_006408695.1 Aepyceros melampus | reverse complement strand
TGGAGAAGGAAATGGCAACCCACTCCAGTATTCTTGCCTGGAAAATTTCATGGACAGAGGAGCCTGGTAGGCTACAGTCCATGGGGTCACAAAGAATCAGACAGGACTGAGTGACTTCACTTTCACTCTTTAATTTTCTATGTTATTTAGATTTCTAATGTGCATTATATATTAATATAGTGTTGTGCTTAGTCACTCAGTCATGTCTGACTCTTTGCAACCCCATGGACTATAGTCCACCAGGCTCCTCTGTCCATGGGGATTCTCCAGGCAAGAATACTGGAGTGGATTGCCATGCCTTACTCGAGGGGATCTTCCCAACCCTGGAATCAAACCCAGGTCTCCCACATTGCAGGCAGATTCTTTACCAGCTGAGCTACAAGAGAAGCCCTAATTAATATAATTATGCATAGCAATTCCTTGTTAATAGATAAATCTGCTTGCCCCAAAATATTTTGACCAATATGATTGCATGATCAAAAATGTTTGCAGACCACGACCTGACACACCAAGTATATGGTGCTCTACAGGAATTAAACAGCTCTTTGTGAACTGAACCAAAACTTTACACTTGATTCCACTGCAGCATGTACAGGCAAGTGAGATTTTTTCATTTCATCAGTCAGACAAAAGTTTTCATGTTTAAAAGAAAGCTGCTGCAAAGTGCTAAAAGTTAGCATTTTCATTTCTTTATTGAATAAAAGGTAAGCCTAATGATATTTGTGAAAGGTCAATTGGGGAAGTCATATTAACCCAGAAATAAGAAACATTTATTCAAAATATATTGGCTTCAATAATCATCAAACAATGTGAAATTACAATTTAAGATTAATTCTTAGATCATGGTTCCAGTAACATAGCCTTTCTATAATTATGCCTGCTCTTTGAATACGAGTTAATTTTCTTACAATGGATTAGAGAATTCACTATACAAGATCTTCTCCCCTGAATTATGTCTAGCTTATTGAACCACTCCATAGCTTCACTTAGCACCTCCACTGACCTGACGAATTCTTTCCTGCAAAGGCTACTCTTGCCCTCTCCTTCCAGGCTAGGTCTCCTTGATATTCATTTAAAAACTTCCACCGGCTATAGCAAAATACTTATCACACTTTTTTGTAACGTCTTGGCTAACTTCTAAATTTTCTCAAGGACTAGAAGTGCTCTGAGAGCAGGGGTTATGCCTATATGGTTAAATGCTCTATTCAAGGTCCTTTGGTACATGGTGGTGGTTGTTGTTGAGTTGTTTAGCCATGTCCGACTCTTTGCAACCCCATGGACTGTAGCCCACCAGGCTCCTCTCTCCATGAGATTTCTCAGGCAAGAATACTCCAGTGGGTTGCCATTTCCTTCTCCAGGGGACCTTCCTGAAACAGGAATTGAACCCGCATCTCCTGCATTTGCAGGTGGATTCTTTACCGCTGACCCACCTGAGAAGCCTTTGGTATATGACAAGCAGCCATAAAATTAGTTGCATAGATAAATAAACCAAGTTATACATTCATTACAAGATTTGTAATGGAAATTTGGCCTCCTAGCTTAGCCTTTAATATTGGATATCTGTAAAATGAGATACTACTGACTTTGCAGGATTTTTTTTTTTTATTATATGAAATCAGGTATGTAAATCATGCTTTGGTACTTAGAAATGGTACACATTAAGAAAATGCTAGCTGCTATTATTAGTATTATCATCAATATATTCTTACTATCAGTTTAAGTAAAATGAAGAAATCCATTGACAATGCTTTAAAGAAAATATTTCAATGGAACACAATATTATAAAATAAAACATAAAAACCATCTTCAGGATTAAAATAGAATAAAACTGCCATAGCTAATGAACAAATTTTACAACAATAATATATTATTCATTAAGAAAAATGAGATACAGTGTCCCTATCATAGTAAAGTTACTTTCACCTCTACCTCACTATAAAGATGACAATAATTTTACTATGAACATATCCAAAAAAACTAAAATACAAAAATGACTCCATCACATCTACCAAATTAATAAGCAATCTTTCAGAAAATGTAATAGTCTACCACATAAGGACATTCAGTCCCAAGAGCAATACTGTGATAATTTTCTTGAGAAAGACTTATTTAAAGAGAAAAGAATGTTGAGGTACTTAAAAATGGAATCTGGAAATTTGTCCCAGAGTAGATTTATGGAGGGCCTCACTGATGAGCTATGCCACGTAAATCTTATAAGAATGCTTGGCTACCCAGTTGAAGTGCTATCCATTATAAAATGGCAGTTTTATTTCAGAAATGTACGTCACTTCAGAAATTCGCAGACATTTCTGGACTGTCTGACCCTTGGCATATTAAATTATGAACACATTGACCTTTGACCTGGTAAATAATACATCTTTTATATAATGCACTTAGCCACCATCTACCCAAAATCATGTACACTGTGTCACAAGCTGTAGATTGAATACTTGTAGAGGAGAGCTAGAAAAGAATTTCCAATAAATTGAATTATAAACTACAGATATGCGACATAACTTATCCAGTGAACACTGGGAATGTTCACATCATTGAAACAATGCTACACAACTAATTTTACCAACTTCTAATTATAATGTAAGTGGTTAAGTAACTAATAGAGTTATACTTTTGGAAGGGACTAGGCTGCCACTTTCTCTGTG
Organism: Aepyceros melampus; assembly: GCA_006408695.1. Lineage (NCBI taxonomy): Eukaryota > Metazoa > Chordata > Mammalia > Artiodactyla > Bovidae > Aepyceros > Aepyceros melampus. The sequence goes on along the minus strand of SJXQ01011946.1, from coordinate 222,380 downwards.
GTAGACACTCTAGAAGTATTTCAAAATGCATTATCTAGGTAAAATCCCAAGCATAAATCTATGAAGCACACATTTTTACTCTCTTCTTACAGATCAGAAAATGAAGTAAGGGATTAAGTGACTTGAGATCACACAGATAGGAGAAGATGGTGTTCATTCTCTGAAATAGGTATTTTTGAGTTGAAAGAGCAACAGAAAAACAGATTTCTAAAAGATGTGTGCCAACTGTGATGAGGTTCCCTTAAGGACCATTTAGAAAATTTTTTTCAATAAACAGTGACACCACAGATTGCAATATTGGTAAATATCATTACCAAATTGAACGTGCATATTTTCTACATAAGGATCAAAGTTAGCTAACTGATAAATGAAATAACCCTAAGTAGTCGGCAATCAGCATCATTTTCCAGTGATTCAGAGAGCTGAGTTTGGGACACAAGGTATCCTTTCCTGTGTCATCCTAAATTAGACAAAGTACAAGTGTTTGCAAGAAATACCTAAGAGTCTTTTAAAGTGGGAGTGAGGTGAGGGAGGCAGAAATTCTTTTTAAAAGGGTATCATTTTTAAATGAAATAAGAAGAAAAATTCCTTGGGATCATGCTAAATAACCAAAGGATCAGGGCCAAAGTAAGAAATTAAAGTCAAGAGCACAAATGTTCTGCTTTTAATCCTTTGTTTATTCTCTTTCTTCTAGCACATGGGACTTGGGTCATTATAATGTTGCATATCTTTATTTCAAAAAATAACTGAATGTTACCCTTTTGACTTATGTCTTTTAACTCTTCATATTAACCTACTAGGGAAACTAATTTTTTTTCTTAAAATTTAATTTAATATAATTAAATAAAAACAATGACAGGTAACCTTTATTAAGCATTTACCATACCAGGCACTCTACTAAACTCTTCATGTGCATCATACAATTTAACTCTGACTACAATCCTGAGAGCTAGGTGTTATTGGTGTACTAATGTCTTAGGAGATAAATCTGATGCATAGTGAAGTAAACGAATATGAACAAGATCATGCAATTAATAAAAAATGGAAGACTTAGAATTCACATCCATTTCTGCTGTGTTATCAAAACAGATTCTGCCAGTAATAATCCACTAAAAAAAATGCACCTTGCCATTCTCTATACTAAGATTTATTAACACCCCTTCTATTATTCCCTTTAGTAACACAAGCATTGTGCTTGGTCTTGATTTATTACAAATCCTAGTTGTACTCACCATTGATCTACGGAAACAGTATTGGACACATCTAGACATACATGACAACATTTAGGAATTCATATGTTGACTGTATTCTTGGGTTTGCTGTCTTACCATTGAATGTGGAAGTGCGCTCAGTCGTGTCCGACTCTGTGACCCCATGGACTTTAGCCAACCAGGCTCCTCTGTCCATGGGATTTTCCAGGCAACAGTACTGGAGTGGGTTGCCATTCCTTCTCCAGGGGATCTTCCCAACCCAAGAATCGAACCCAGGTCTCCCGCATTGTAGACAGACGCTCATTGTTCCAATATTTCAGAACATTTCAATGAATTACGACAATAAAGAGTAGAAAGTGGAGATAGAAGCGCTTTCTTCCAAATTAACTGTCCTCTTCGACCTCAAATAAACTCAGGTGTTTTCAAGTTGATGCCACCAGACTCCATCACCTACCTTCCCTCAAAGCTAGAGCCGTGTGTGGACCTCCCTGGCATGTCCTCTCCTTTAGTAAGAGCTATAGCGCCTGAGTCACTGTTCCATCCTACATTTTGATTGTTTCAACATACACAAAGGTCCTCAGTCTCACACCCTGGCTTCTCAGTTCTCTTCAGCTCAACACCAAGGACCTTTACCTTCACCCCATCTTAACTATAAGTCTTGAGGTCATAATCAAATCTTGTCCATCTTAATAACAATATTAATCCCCAAATCTACTCTTCAAGATCCCATATCTTAATGATTTTAGGTAAAGGGATTTTATGTAAAGAACATTTTTGACCTTCTGCATTAGAATGTGATATTTGGTTAAATTTCCAGTTCTAATCTGCCAGAACCAAAGGCAGCATATCAAATACATTATAATGCTATATGATCCTGGTAAAAATGAGTCCTGATTGGTAAATCTCAAGCAGATTAGAAGAAACTATACAAGAACTATAAATGCCTGATGTGCATGTCATTGAACGTCCATAAATGTGAAGACTTTTAACTGGGCATGTTCCAGAGGCTATAACTGCAGATGATATGAGAGATATTGGTTACTAAGGAATAAGGCTTTCAAACCTCAGTGATTCCTGTATATGTCCAGTGTGGTCCTAGTTTCACAGTGTAGTGAATCGGGGGATAAGATGGTTAAAATGTAGCACTCTCAGATGCTACTGAAGATCTATATATTAATGTACATGTTAAGTATTGATTTACAATTAATTATTTGTGTGTGTCTATCACATTATGCTAACAGATGTTAGAAAAATAAAAGAGAAATAATGACTAAGAAGGAGCTAGAAATATAATACATGCTCTGGAATATTAACTACTAATTTCATGTTAGAGTGAAGGTAGAATATAACAAAATCCTTGCTTGCAAGAAAAACAATACACTCAAATGTATGCATATTTGAAATTACTATATTTAATGTGCAATTTCATATTTAAAAGAAAGGCTCATGAGAAATATGGGCATGCTTGCTGAGTCACTAAGTTATCTCCAACTCTTTGTGATCCCATGGACTGTAGCCTGCTAGGCTTCTCTGTCCATGGAATTTTCCAGGCAAGAATACTGGAGTGAGTTGCCATTTCCTTTTCCAGGGCATCTTCCCAACCCCGGAATTGAACCTGTATTGGCAGGCAAGTTCTTTATCACTCAGCCATCAGGGAAGTCCTGTAGGAAATATGCCAAGCCAAATTTAATAAGAAATCTCTACAATATGTTTATAACTCAAAAATCAGCATCAGTAAAATCACCTCCTTCTTTTTGGTGAGCATACTGTTATATGAATAGTGTTTCAAACAAAGGCAGTTAATGAAGACAATGAATGTACCTGAGGGCTCCTGCTAAATTGGGGTTTTAGCCAGTCATGGAAGAATGGACTTAATATAAAGACAAGAGCAGAACTTTTACTATAGACGGTGCAAGTCTAAAAACAAACAATGCCTCCTTCAGTTAACTTTGACTTAACAAAAATTTTGAACTCATGGCCAACTAAGAGTAGATTTTATTTTACATATATGTATTTATAGCACACCTCATCTCAGAAAGCATTTGAGATTGTTGCAAAAATGGATAGAATTTACGAAATGAAGGAGAACTCTTTTGGCACCAACTAGGTGAACAGGTAACGTCAGGACCACTGGAATAAGAACTTGTCTTCTCAAAATGACTGCTTTGAAAACAAAAACACACTAATATTACTGTTTAAGTTCTCGTCTCTTTGGTTTAAAAACTTAGCTTAATCATTTTACAGCCACACTTCTCTGAAGGCAACTGGTAATATGCATTCTTTGTATTGTCACAGAAGAACAGGACAAATTCTTATTACTTTTCACAGATTACTTTTCCAGATTAACTAGTAAGAAGTTTGATTCCAAGAAATGAAAAGAAAAAAAATTGAGTTAAGAAGTCATCAACTACCCTTTCTTGCTTGAGAGAACTAGAAATATCTGAATCATGAGCAAAGACCGGAAGATGAAGAGCCAGGTGGGCACCATAGAAATCGCGTGTGTGTAAAGCCTTGTTGGGAGAAGTGCACAGAGATGATAGAAAGTAAATCCCCTGGAATAGATGAGTATGCAATACCTAACAAATGCTATTTCTGCTGAAAAGAAAAAAAAAGAGTTTCTAGGGGATTTCTTTCAAGTTTTCTCTCTAATTGTTTTATAGTGTATAATTCCTTATGTTCAGTTATTACATGCTTACCTATGATTCAATCTCTGAATTACTGTGTAAGGTCTCCAACCAACGATGAGGAGCCTATCTTTCTAATGTCCCTTAATCAACAATGAAATCAGGCACACTTGTTTTGTTTTCCTTTCTTGGCCATGCTTGGACCTGGACAACTACAGTGAAAGTCCAGAGTCCTAACCACTAAGCCACCATTGGAACTCCTGAAATCAAGCACAAATATAATAGCCATGCTCTATGATAGATCACTGTAAATTAAAGGACTTAATTTGGTCAATGTGGTCAGTGTAATTTACTTTATAATTAGCTATGTTAATGACAAAAATGACAAGTTTATCTAGGAAATACTAAAAGTAGGTCAACAGCTGAAACTCAGGTAGCAAATTATTATGTATACACTCACAGAAGTTCTAATTTTCTAAATTAACTTTCTTCTTTAAAAATGAAATATCCATATTGCTTTATGATACATGAGAGCCCATCTGTTAAAATCATAATTCAATCTCTCGTATCAAGGGCCTTTGGATAACATCTTAAATATTTTACTTGATAAATTCAAATGAATAGGATTATTTTATTGAGTTACTGGGAAAAAGTAAGACATCCCAAATGTGGCAAGCAGATAATGGCCTCCCAAAGACATTTATATCCCAATCTCCTGAACTCGTGAATATGTTACCTCACATGGCAAAGAGGAATTAATAAGATAGTAGATGGAATTAGGGGTGCTAGTCATCCAAGTTGATAATCTGAAGATGTGCCTAGATTATCCAGGTGGTCCCAATGTAATTAACAAGGGTTTTAAATGTGACAGAGGGAAGAAGAAGAGGGATGTCAGGGTGAAACACTGCAAGAGACTTAACAAGGTCATTGCTGGCTTTTAAGATGGAAGAATACTGAGCGTCAAGGAATAGATGCAACCTCTAGAAGCTAGAAAAGGCAAGAAAACAGATTTTCTTCTAGAGTCTCCAAAAAGGAATATTTTTATTTTAGCCCAGCAAGGTGCCTTGTGGACACATGACTTGCAGAATGAGAATAAATATATTGGTGTTGTTTAAGCCACTAAGTTAGTGGTCATTTGTTATAGCAGCAACAGGAAACTGATACAAAGACCAAATATTATTTTACTCTAAGAAATGTAAGGTATCATACCCTCATAATGGAAAGTTACTTGTAAGTACTAAATAATGTAATTAACCAAACTGATCTCTATTATTCAAGTGGATACTATGAATTAATTGCTAGAAACAGATCTATTTTGTATGCAGTTATTTCAGGGGAGTTCCTTATTTAGAATTTTTCTGTTTTCTGTTTTGATTGAACAACAAACAATGAAAAGTTCACAAATTGGTATGCGTTCGAACAATGAGTCCACAAACATTGATTAAACTTTTATTATACACAGGACACTGTGCCAGTAGATGATATGAAGCTACGATATTAAGTAAGATAGTATATAATCACAAATGCCTACAGCAGGCGCTACCCAGGGCTGCCAGTTTGGAGCTTTGAGAATAATAACTAAAAGAATTAGCCAGGGCAAAGCCATGCAGAAGCAGCAAGACTAAAAATACTGTGAAACAGATAGGAATTAGCAAATTAATTCATGTGCAAGTGAAAGTTAGTCGTGTCCAACTTTTTGTGACGCCATGGACTATACACGCCATGGAATTCTCCAGGCCAGAATGCTGGAGCGGGTAGCTATGCCCTTCTCCAGGGGATCTTCCCAACCCACGGATTGAACCCAGGTCTCCCACATTGCAGGTGGATTCTTTACCAGCTGAACTACTGGGAAGCCCACAAAGTGTTCTATGAGCAGCCTAATGTGGCTCCCTACAGCAGAGTCCTATGCTAGGAGTACTTCAGGAGCAGTAAGTAGACTAGGGGAGCAGATGGGTTCGGTGTCTCAGACATCTTCTGGCTGGTACCTTTTCTGTGCACTCTGCATGACTTTCAACTGTGAGACCTGAGGGCTTTCCCTGGCTGCCTGAATGGCTCTTTCCACCCATCCTATAAGCAGAAAGAACTGAAAACTTAAGGCTCCTCGGGAATAGCCCTAACTGATGGCTGATGGAAGTTGGCAAATGAATGAAGCTCCTATGACCCTCAGATAAAACAACACTGAGACCGATGCTATCCAATGGCTGCTAGGGTCCTCCCCAGCGATGACTTTCATGATAGCACAGCCTTCATTGGCTGACTTTTTCCTGTATCACTCTCCATTCTCTGACTGGTGGATCTGGGGAACATGCTTCAAATAATATCTGGCACTTGAAGTGTTCTTTCATGATCTGTGCCTGGGAAGATTCAAACTAAGACAGCTGCATCCGGGAGGTGAAGGATCCACCCAGGGCTCCCAGTTTGGAGCTTTGGCAACAAGGAAAAGAAGAATTAGCCAAGACAAAACCACACAGAAGCAGCAGGACTAAAAATACTGTGAAGCTGAAACAGACAGGAATTTGCAACATATTTCATATGGGGTGACAAATAATGATGACTCAACTTTGATTTTAAGCCCAATGAGCTAGGTAGTATTTCGAATCCTACAGGCAGGGCAGACTCAGAAAGGAGAGTAGTTGGTGAGATGCTGTTGAATAGGAGAGTTCAATTTGTTTTTAGTACTGAAGCTCCTACTTCATATCCTAGATTTGGTCAGCATCTAGGTGTAGTGGGAGGAGCCTGGTACCATGATGATAACCAAGGCTTTGGAAGCAGAATGCTCTGGATGCAAATCCTTGCTTTTCCACTTATTAGGTGTGCCATTTGGGCAGGTCATGTGGTGATTTTACACTTCAGTCTGTCAACCCTCAGAATGGGAGAAGATGATAGCAAATGAAACAACTGACGAAAGGTTAATTTCCAAAATATACAAGCAGCTTATACAAGTCAGTACCAGAAAAACAAACAACCCAATCAAAAAGTGGGCAAAAGACCTAAACAGACATTTCTCCCAAGAAGACATACAGATGGCTAACACAAGAAAAGATGCTCAACAGTGTTCATTATTATGGAGAAGGCAATGGCAACCCACTCCAGTACTCTTGCCTGGAAAATTCCATGGATGGAGGAGCCTGGTAGGCTGAGTCCATAGGGTCACGAAGAGTCGGACACGACTAAGCAACTTCACTCACTTTTCACTTTCATGCACTGGAGAAGGAAATGGCAACCCACTCCAGTGTTCTTGCCTGGAGAATCCCAGGGACGGGGGAGCCTGGTGGGCTGCCATCTATGGAGTCGCACAGAGTCGGACACGACTGAAGCGACTTAGCAGCAGCAACAGCTCATTATTAGAGAAATGCAAATCAAAACTACAATTTTATATCATTTCACACTGCTCAGAATGGCTATCATCAAAAAATTTACAAACAATAAATGTTGGAGGGGGTATGGAGAAAAGGGAATCCTCTTATACTGCTGGTAGGATGGAAGACAGTATGGAGATTCCTTTAAAAAACTAGGAAGGAAACAACCATATGACCCAGCAATCCCTCCCCTAGGCATATACCCTGAGGAAACCAAAACTGAAAAAGACACATGTACCCCAGTGTTCACTGCAGCACTATTTACAATAGCTACAACATGGAAGCAACCTAGATGTCTATCAGCAAATGAATGGATAAATAAGCTGTCATTTATATAGACAATGGAATATTACCCATTAAAGGAACACATTTGAGTCAGTTTTAATGAGATGGAAGAATCCAGAGCCTATTATACAGAGTGAAGTAAGTTAGAAAAACAAATATTGTATATTAAAATAAATATATAGGAATTCTAGAAAGTGGATACTGATGAACATGTTTGCAGGGCAGCAGTGAAGATGTAGACATAGAGAAAAGAATTATGGATGTGGGCAAGGGGAGGAAGGAGAGGGTGGAATGAACAAAGAGACTAGCATGGAAACATATACACTACCATATGTAAAATAGATGGCCACTGGGAATTTGCTGTATGACTTAGGGAACTCAAACAATGGGTCTATGACAACCTAGATGGGTGGGATGCAAGGAGGTTCAAAAGGGAGGGGAAACATGTATCAGTTCAGTTCAGTTCAGTCGCGCAGTCGTGTCCGACTCTTTGCGACCCCATGAATCGCAGTATGCCGGCCTCCCTGTTCATCACCAACTCCCAGAGTTCACTCAGACTCACGTCCATTGAGTCCATGATGCCATCCAGCCATCTCATCCTCGGTCGTCCCTTTCTCCTCCTGCCCCCAATCCCTCCCAGCATCAGGGTCTTTTCCAATGAGTCAACTCTTCGCATAAGGTGGCCAAAGTATTGGAGCTTCAGTTTTAGCATCATTCCTTCCAAAGAAATCCCAGGGTTGATCTCCTTCAGAATGGACTGGTTGGATCTCCTTGCAGTCCAAGGGACTCTCAAGAGTCTTCTCCAACACCACAGTTCGAAAGCATCAATTCTTCTGCGCTCAGCCTTCTTCACAGTCCAACTCTCACATCCATACATGACCACAGGAAAAACCATAGCCTTGACTAGACGGGCCTTAGTCGGCAAAGTAATGTCTCTGCTTTTGAATATACTATCTAGGTTGGTCATAACTTTTCTTCCAAGGAGTAAGTGCCGTTTAATTTCATGGCTGCAGTCACCATCTGCAGTGATTTTGGAGCCCCAAAAAACAAAGTCTGACACTGTTTCTACTGTTTCCCCATCTATTTCCCTTGAAGTGATGGGGCCAGATGCCATGATCTTCGTTTTCTGAATGTTGAGCTTTAAGCCAACTTTTGCACTCTCCTCTCTCACTTTCAACAAGAGGCTTTTTAGCTCCTCCTCACTTTCTGCCATAAGGGTGGTGTCATCTGCATATCTGAGGTTATTGATATTTTATGGCTAATTCATGTTAAAGTATGGCAGAAACCAATACAATACTGTAAAGCAATTATCCTTCAATTAAAATTTTTTTTTAAAAAAGGAACACACACAAATACTTTTCAGATTCTTTTCCATTATAGGTTAGTACAAGATGTTGAATACAGCTCATTGTGCTATGCAGTAAATCCCTTGTTGCTCATCTATTTTATATATAGTAGTTTGTGGCTGTTAATTCCATACTCCTAATTTATCCCTCTCCTCCCTTTTCCCCTTTGGTGACCATGGACTTGTTTTCTACCCTGTGAGTCTGTTTCTGTTTTGTATATAGATGAATTTGCATTATTGAAAATTCTAAACTAAAAAAAATCATACATATAAAGATTTATTCTCTCAATTTATAATATCAGAATAAAAACATCTACTTTTACCTAGTGAAAGGAGTTCACTTTGATCATATGGCTCTAAGATGCTTATCATTGCACAGAAAGGAAAGCCAAGATGTTTTATTTACTTCTAGTGTTATGGTTCCCATTTCCCCCATCTTGGCCTTCATTCTACCCCACCGGATAGCTGTATTTAAACAATGTGAAATTCTTCTTTTACATTCAAGGACTAGAAATGTTAGTTGTTATTGTTTAATTAGTATTATTACTTGATCTATCCTGCCTGCCTAATAGCCTAATATTAGGACTATTGTTAAACTCAGTCAAGATAATGAATAAGAAAATTCCCAGTAAATTATATAATGCCCTCCCCAAGTAGACATTTTACCAGAATGAAAAATCCTTAAGTTACGATCATGTATTTTTTGTTTAGCACTGTATTCCTAAGGCTTTGCACAATGTGTAGAAAAGAAAAGTACAACAAATTTGGATTGAACTGGATTGCTTCTTTACCTCCAACTATATACAGATTAACAATGTATGTTTGAATAACAACTTTGATTCTCTTCAAATGTTAGGCAGAGAATGCATTATTATTGTTGTTTGTACAGAAAAGGAATAGCGGGATCAGAGATATTTAAGGGATATGCCACAGATCACATATCAAATTGTTGGTAGCACTGAGACTTAAAAGAGCAAGTCTGACCTTAAATCCAGCATTCATTCCACACAATTTATTTTCCATTCTGCTTCTACCACATGCTTTTGCCTCTAAGAATGTTTAAAAACACATTATAATCAATGACTCCCCAGCTTGTGTGGCAATTTAAACCTCTACAACTCCACCCCCGGCCCCCTGGTGGCTCAGTGGTCAAGAATCCACCTTCCAATACAGGAGATGCAAGAGATACAGGTGCGATCCCTGGGTCAAGAAGATCCCTGGAAGAGGAAACCCACTCCAGTATTCTTGCCTGGAAAACTCCATGAACAGAGGATGCTGGCAGGCTGTAGTCCATCAGGTCACACAGAGTCAGACACGACTGGGCACACCTGCATCTCCATCTTTTGGACAATTTTGCACCTGAATTACCCGATGCTGCTATAGTTCTTGCTATACATCAAAATGCTTTCAAGGTTTAGGCCTTGCTTTGCCATCAACTTGTGTGACTGTAACAAGTACTTAACCGCTTTAGACTGTTGCTTTAAAAGAAACGAAAAAGGAAAGATGTGCTACATAGTTGCTCAGATCGCTTTCAAATCTGAAATTTTCTTATGATTCTCTGTCCACTGGTCACATTTATTTCCCTATTTCAAAAATTCTTGGTCTACTAAGAGTCCAGAGAGAAAACAGGTAATGTGACAATTGGTGATAAGAGCAGGTCTTTTTCATTTTCACATTGTATAACATTTCTTCAGTAAGTATGCCAAATGGCAAATAGGGTGGGTCATGGGATATCACATGTCACCCATCTGATATCAATCATTTCAAATGACTGGTTCTCATGCTTCCAGAAAGAGACCTTTGAGATAGCATCGCAATTATTGAAAGGATTCAGAAAATCCAAATGGATTAGATATATAACATGTATTCATATTTTCTAAACATATGTATATGGTGCAGTAATAAAGCATGCTAGATTCTTCACTATGACATTTTTACCAGTGGCTACTCCATGTATCATAATTATCCTGTGCATGCATGAGTGCGTGCTCGATTGTGTCGAACTCTTTGTGACCTCATGGACTGTAGCCCGCCAGACTTCTGTGTCCATTGAATTTCCCAGGCAAGACTACTGTAGTGGGTTGCCATTTCCTATTCCAAATTATCCTGGGAGGAGTCTACAAAATATTTGATCACATAAAATTACCATCATAGTTTGGTATCTTCTAATCTAAGTGGATTCTTTGTTCTGATCCTAAGTAAAGCTGTGGGAAAGAAATCACAGAGACAAACGATTATAAGCAGGGCAAAATTTTAGAGTGCTGGATTGATAGGAATGAGACAGCTGTAAGCATCTAAAAATTAAAAGATTACATCAAAACAAACTTGGAATTATCCAGGTATCTGGATAATTTTTTTTTCATGAGAAAATTAGACCTAAAGTTATAATAAATAAAACCACCACAAATGCTTCAGAAAGTCATAAGCATGGAGTAACCCCATTCGTGGTTATCCACTGTACAACTGATCTCAGGTTGCTGGAAGAGGTTAGTAACCCTAAAGATTTTTGACTCAGACAGACAAAAGGGAATATGATGGTTTGAAATATATGCTTTCTGTTGCTAAGGGGAGGTGTTCTGGTAAGAGAGTAAAAGTGTTTCTATTGATTTTAAAAATAATATTCTTCAAAAACAAAGAACAACTCTTTGAGTCTGAAGGAAGCATATGAGAAACCCAGTGTTTAAACCATTTAGATATCTAGTAAAACAGTTTTGCTTAATGACTGATGTTTATTTTAACTATGCAGAAGTAACTTGGCCACTTGATGCAAAGAACTGACTCACTGGAAAAGACCCCATGCTGGGAAAGATTGAAGGCAGGAGGAGAAGGGGACGACAGAGGATGAGATGGTTGGATGGCATCATCGACTCGATGGACATGAGTTTGAGCAAGCTCCAGGAGTTGGTGGTCGACAGGGAAGCCTATTGTGCTGCAGTCCATAGGGTCGCAAAGAGTCAGACATAACTGAGCGACTGAACTGAAGTGACTTGATTTTGTCTTTTCTAAGGAGATGATGTCTTTACCTTGACAACTGAGGTGGCAACAGTGCGCTCATGTGACATTATGCATAAAATTCTGCTGACTGTGTGTCACTGAAATGCGCCCTTATCTGATGAGAATAGAGAAATGATCAGTTATTCACAAACTCATAATTCTACAAAAAACCCAAACAGTCACCAAAACAAAATAATTTGAAAATCTTGAGAGCCCTTATAACTTCTAGAGATTATATAGAATACATAAATACTGCATATAGAATAATGTGTGTATATGTGTTTATGTATGAGCATATCTATGTTATACATACATTATATACACTTTATAAACATTATTCAGATTTTGTATATCACACAGATTACATATATTCATGTCAATCTGTACATGTGTGTATATACAGATTACATGTGTGGAGGGTATACCCTCTCTGACACGAACTCTAAAACGAAGTGGTAACTGAAATACTGACTAACATTATAAAAATCTCTCACAAAATTCTAGTGTCGGGTAATTAATTAAAAGGCACTCCCATTTGTTGTCTGACTTATCATCACTGAATATAAAAACAATACTGCATTGCCCCTGGAAAGTTCTGCTCCACTGGCAGTGATCACAGACTTCTAGAGACTTCTATCAGAGCTATAATATATATCAGTAACACTTAATATCTATTTTTCTATGTTGGTAAGATTAACAAAAAACACTAATTGGCTTCTTTGAAGAAATATTCTCTGTATGTGGTAGAGCAGTATGAAAGCCTTTTGAGTATAACTATGATCTACAGTCTTATGATTCTGAAATAATAAAACAACTTATGATTGATGAAGTCACAGGGCCTACAGAACTTGTGCAGAAAGTAGAAGAGAAAAAATTATGTCAAGAAAGCATAGCAATGATGAATCTGTCCAGACATTTCTCCTCTCTGAGGTAGAGAGGGTACAAGCATTATACTTATAAATGGGAAATTCGTCTTAGTTTTGGTCATTCTGGTAATATCACCCCAATCTGGGCAACGAAACATACTTATAGCCACACAAACTCAATCCTCTAGAAAGTAGTGACCAAGAATCCTAAACCAAACATTTATTCGTTAATATAGACATAAATTCTAACTGGTATACAAATTTTGTGTGTGAACATTTTTACTTAAATCAGAATAATTCTGACCTGCAAATAAAACAGAATTTCTACCTTAAAATGCTCAAGAAATTTCAAATGCTTATGTTGCAATAGGAGTGTGACCACAACCAATAACACTCAATTTTGTTACTTCTCAGATTCCTTGGCTGTGGACTGATTCAGAACACAATGAAAGAGAACAATCGCTGCTATCATATTCTCATTCTATGTCTCCCACACTCTAGGAGAGTCTTCTTATGGGAAGAAACTGCTAGAACTTCAGCCTGAAGAACTACAAAGAATTGTGCCAAACTTCCTTGCATTGGCTGCTTGTTGGGGATTGTGACCTCCCTTATAGAAAACCATCTAAACTGGGGAAAAAAAAATAGGTGACTTTATAATTAAGATTTCAAGCAGAACTAAAGATCACAGCCTTGATGTTTTTCTTCTTAGTTATGGGTTACTTCTGCAAAACCAGTTAACAAATTTGCTCGGCTGCTTCTACAGAATAGTTTTGTTAGAATAAAAGATTAGAGGATATATTTTATTGCTAAAACTAGAGAGCAAAAATCCAGATTTTACCTTTCCTTTTATAACACTGCACTATAAATGTATTTTTCTTATGACTGTTCCCAGGAACCTAGAGATCCTAAAAAGCAATGTAATCTTAGGCCCAAGTCCAAGCACATAAACAGTGTTCAAAATATTTTGTTCAATGAGTACATTGATAAGAAAAGCAGGGATGATTCTAAATCATACTTTCTATTAAATTCATTCAACAAATACTGATTTAAAATACAGTATTTAATTGACTAAAAAAAAAAGTTGTTGCCTTAATGGAGTTTGCATTCTAAATAGATAAATGTATGAGAGAGAAAAAACAAAATTTACAGAAGTAAAAACTGTAGGAAGTGTGATGTTGATAACTGTTCAAGAGAAAATGAGGGAAGGAGAATGGGGCTGAGAGTTGGTTTCAAATTTTAGAGTGGCCTGGAAATGCCTTAATTATAGTGATTTGATTCAAGGCCTGAAGGAGTGAAATATTTCAAAAAAAAAAATTTGGAAGAGGAGTTCAGCTAGAGAAAGCAGTGAGGGCCAAGTCCCAGAGGCAAGGACGTTCCTGAAGTGTTTGTGGAAGAGCAAGAAGGTGATTGTTGCTGAAAGAGAGCAAACAAGAGGGAGAATGGGAGAAAGGAGATCAGCCCAGATCAAGAGTTTGTGGGGCCTTATTGACCTTTGCAATTTGGTATTTTGGCTTTTTCTCATAGTCAGATCACAGGTCTTCAGAGGTTTTATTTTGAGCAAAGAAATAGGAAGCACTAATCTGTTTTAACAGGCTCTCTTCACCAACTGAGTTTAGAATAAAATGAGGAAGAACCAGGTGGAAGAAAGGAGTCAGAGAGTTCTTGCATTCATCCTGGTGAAATGCGATGGACCAAGATGCTTGTGGTGGAGCTGGTGAGAAATGGTCACATTTTGAATATGTTTTGAAGGCAGAGAGAGTAGGAATTCTTAGGGATCAAATGGTAGGTACAAGAGAGAGGAAAAGAAAGGTATCAAAAATTACATCAAAGTGTCTGTCTTGAGTTCCTAGGAAAAATAATTATGCAGTTAAGCAATATGGGGAAGGAATGGTGTGATAGATGGTTTGGTGCTGGGGGGCGGTGATTAAGAGCTTGGTTTTCAACACATGAGCATGAGGCTGAGATACGTATTGCGAGTCCAGCAGGCAGCTGGGCACATGCATTTGGTGGGTCGGAATGACCACCACTGTCTACTCTCAAGTTTCCTGGTGACCCATCTTGCCTCATTCTAATTTTCACTTCATACCGCCATTGACTTTCTGAGGCACAGAACTAATCATGAAGCTTACTCAATCAAAATCCTTTGATCAATTAAGACTGACTCTAAAATGAAAACTAAATGCCTTTATATGGCATGAAAATTTTGCCATAATTGGATTAATTCCAGACTTATTTCCCTATATTCATACCTAGGAATTCTAAGTATGACTTATTAGTCTCCAGAATCATATCAATATACCATTGTTCCCCTCAAGCCCCCAAACTAGAATAAGATGTTGTTTCTACAGATCTTCTAAATTCTGCAACCATGAGTCTCAGATTTAAATACTCTCTTTGATCATCCTATCAGACACTGTGACTATTTTTGTCTTTCAACATTTGTGTTCAGATATTGAATAATTTTAGGTTTAGCAAATGACATCATTGGTACTTGTTAAAATGTCTTCATAAAAAAACAGTAAAAATTAAGTTTTCTCCAGTTTTATTTCTCATATGCATTGTAGGATGCCTTACATAGTAGACACTAAGTCTGTGGACATAAGTATGCTTACAAGGACTCTCCCAGATATTTAATATTTTATTTAAATACCGTTACAACATCTGTGCACATTCCTCTGTGGAGCAGAGGATTCCCAGCTTCTCTCCTCCTCTGTGGAGCAGAAGATTCATCCAGCTTCCCCTATTGTTCATATTTTATATAACCACAAAACAATGATTAACACCAGAAAATCATAGTTCATACAGTATGATGAACTGATGTGCAGATCTTATTCAAATTTCACCAGAAATTTCACTTAGAACCACTAAGGTTCTTTTCTGATGTATGGTCCAACTGATCCCACATTGTACTAGGTATCATATCTTAGTCCCCTCCAACCTGTTACAGTTCCAGAGTTTTCCTTGCCTTTCCTGACCTTGAAACTTTTTAAAATCCTGGTCAGTTATTTTGTAGTATAGCACTCAATTTGGATTTGTCTGATGTATTCTCATAACTAGGTTGAAATTCCAGATGGTGGCAAAATTATCACAGAAGTGATGCTGTGTCCTTTTGAGTGCTTCGTATAAGAGAACCCTATTTTTCAGTTAATTATCTCAATAAAAATTACGTTTTAAAGAAGATTGCTAGATAAATTATCCTAAATAATTTAATGATTTTCACACGGTATAAATCAAACCTGACAAATTAAATACTGTTCATCCGATGGTTCTTTCTTCATGTCAATAAAACAAACAGCTAAGCAGTGAAAAAGTAAATAATAAATACACTCGTGGCTGATTCATGTCAATGTATAGCAAAACGAATACAGTATTGTAAAGCAAAACAAACTAAAAAATAAAAACTAATTAAAAAAATACTGTTTATTCATACTCTTTCAAAGGCAACTGAAATAAATATATAAATCAAAACAGTATTTTAAGGTCTCTTGTCTGGCTGAAACAGGAGTCATACAGGGTTTTAAAATTTTTATTATGATTAATATTTTTAATGCAAAACTAAAAATCTGTAGAAGCTACTAGAAATAACGTCTCTTCACCCTACCGTTTCAGTATGTGCAATAGCATATCCTCTAATAGTTTTGTTAATTTAGTCGGTAATGACTGTCTGCTGTCTTTCTGTATGCACATTTCATATTCATTATATGTTCCAAACATAGAAATTAGTACTTTTAAAACAAAAGAGATATAATACTTGCACAATAGAAAAGCATATACTGCTTTACAACAATGGAATACTTATAAAAAGACCTAAGTTAATAAATACATAAGTGAATACTGATCATTTGTACCACAGTTTTTCCTGACAATTACATTTTTCCCATGGAAGATACAATGCCCCAATTTTGCTCATTAACAAAGCATTTTGTAGAAATATTTGTCTCCTTACATTTTTTCCTCTTCAAAATACTACCCCTCACTCATGTAAAGGATATAGGCAGAGTGAAGACAGACTCAACAAGAAATGAAAACTTTGCTTTAATGATAAGAATGAAAGTAAAGGGTGCCAAAATTTTCCTTCACATCAGTAATAGTCCAGATGTTGATTTTTCTTCAACAATTCTTATAAAGAAATGTAGCAACTTATCAATTGATTCTACTCTAAGTTTTCTTGAGATTGTGTTGCAAATAGCTTTTGGTTGCATCTGTTGGAAGATTTCTTTTGAGCTTACAGTATGGCAACATTCAGAGTATTCCAAGAAAGCAAGCACAGAAACTTTTCTAAGTTTTAAACACACACACACACACACACCACACACACACCACACAAATATTAATCATAACAATTTTAAGCTAACTGAATATAAACAAACACCTGTTTGCTGTGTTTCACTTAATCACTCCATGCTCAGCAAGCCTTATAATAGTCTCTCAATATGTGTCTATGCCTTCGTATTCTTATCTGTAAAATGATAATAATTGTACGTTAACTATTTATTGTGAAACTACATTAGATTTTTAAAGTATTAATATACAGTAAATGCTCAATAAAAGCCATGTGTTACTATATCATCTTTACTACTACCATCGTTTAACAGATTCTCACATGGAAACTATCCCCAAATTTCCAGAATTCGGTGGTTAACAATTTATCTAACTCACACTTTCAGTAAAATAGCACTTCTTTAACTCCTGAAGAAAGCACTTGTCTGTGGACACATGTAAGTTGGTTTTATATATTTTACTGTATTCCCTATTAAAATCAGAGCATGCTAAATGTAGCCTACAGGTACTTATTAACATTTGCTTCTTTCTAGTGTCTTCTTATCACAGATGTTCAATAAAAATTTAATGAATTAAAACATCCTTACCACTGTTTACTAAGGTTCCACCTTAATAATATCCCTTTACATACATTAATTGAAAGTTAATATTCAGATGATACCACCCTTATGGCAGAAAGTGAAGAAGAACTAAACAGCCTCTTGATGAAAGTAAAAGAGGAGAGTGAAAAAGTTGGCTTAAAGCTCAAAATTCAGAAAACGAAGATCATGGCATCTGGTCCCATCACTTCATGGCAAATAGATGGGGAAACAGTGGAAACAGTGTCAGACTTTATTTTTCTGGGCTCCAAAATCACTGCAGATGGTGATTGCAGCCATGAAATTAAAAGACGCTTACTCCTTGGAAGAGAAAGTATGACCAACCTAGACAGCATATTCAAAAGTAGAGACATTACTTTGCCAACAAAGGTCCATCTAGTCAAGGCTATGGTTTTTCCAGTGTTCATGTATGGATGTGAGAGTTGGACTATAAAGGAAGGTGAGTGCCAAAACACTGATGCTTTTGAACTGTGGTGTTGGAGAAGACTCTTGAGAGTCCCTTGGACAGCAAGGAGATTCAACCAGTCCATTCTAAAGGAGATCAGTCCTGGGTGTTCATTGGAAGAACTGATGTTGAAGCTGAAACTCCAATAATTTGGTCACATGATGTGAAGAGCTGACTCATTGGAAAGGACCCTGATGCTGGGAAAGATGAGGGCAGGAGAAGAAGGGGACGACAGAGGATGAGAATGTTGGATGGCATCACCAACTAAATGGGCATGGGTTTGGGGGGACTCCGGGAGTTGGTGATAGACAGGGAGGCCCAACGTGCTGTGGTTCATGGGGTCACAGAGAGTCAGACACGACTGAGCGACTGAACTGAACTGAATGTTATATACTACACCTATTCCAGAAACGATTTTAGTACATTATTTTATTTTTTAAACTCATGCCCAAGCAGAGATTTTTAAATCCATTTCATGTTTTCACCACTGTTCTTTTCCCTAAATGTCATGTTCTGGACAGTGGTTATTCCTTTATCATGGATCCAAGAATGAAGACATACAGAACAATGCCACAGCTCCTACATGGCATGTAACATGAGAGACATAAACCAATGCCACTAAAAGGTACTGAGATTTGGGAGTTATATGTTATCATTGTTTAACTATGCAGAAGCTCACAAATACAACTGGCTTACAAAAATATATTCAGTAACAAGAAGATGACCAGGGAAATCAAGATAGATGAACAGCAGATATGAAAGCATAAGCTAAAGCCAGGAGAAAAAAAAGAGTATAGAAAGCTGCATATTACTGAGTTCTATTAAAAATTATAATGTTATTCTTCTGTTTACTATGTCTGATCTAATGTTTTACCATTTTCTATTATTTTTCTCATTAGTTACTCTTCAAACAATTCCTATTCCCTTTCCACCTATCATTCTTCTCTCCCGGCTATTATCATGTTCCATAAAACATTCTCCGAAGGCTAAAAGATAGTTTAAAAAGGACTTCCTCTGTGACACCAGGATTTTCCAATGTCTCTGTTTTCCTCTCCCGCATACCGCACATGGACTCTGGGGAAATGGCTTACCACAGAACTCTACCATTGATTTCTATAGCTGTCTGCAAGACATGGGTGATCAGGCTCACTTGGAAAACACTTAACACCCTTTCCAGAGTTCCTCTACACTGTGTTGAGACTGGAGCCAATGCCAGACTGAGAAATGATCTCCCCAGTTTTACATTGTGCTTAAAAGGCTCCAACATGATGCTGATGGAAAAATTCACATTGTTATTATGCAACACAGCCTTAATAATTTAAACACCAAAGTAAGTTAAAATATTAAAAATATTAAAGATTAAGTGATGACATTTCAACTTTTCTTAATTCTCCTATATTCTTGTTAATGTCTCTTAAATGTTAATCTGGCATTATCCAGTTACTTCAGGAAATTGATACAGTTTTACCCAGTTTTCAACTGTCAGTTCTCCTATTAAATACTTGTAGGTGATGCTAAAATGCAATTTAGCAACTGGAGAGTTATTTGTGGACCAGCAAGATTTAACCACTGACATTTTTCTCCTAGTGAAATCTCTAGTGTCATTCTGACATCATGCACTGAAGGATGACAAGTTCTCTTATTGCAAAATCAAAGATTACTTTGAAAAGGGCTGAATCAGCTTTGGAAGTAACAATGTCTGGATGAAGGGATGTTTTAATGCATCCTAGTTATCTCAAGGCAAACCTGAGAGCTTATGGATTCAGCTTCTTGTGTGTGTGCACTTAAAAAGGTGAAGTCATAAGGAATAGAAGCACATGAAGGAAAATACGTATTTAAATGTTAAGGAAGAGTTACATGTACAAATTAAAACTGCTTCAGTGATTTTCATTGAAAGTGCCAAAAGCTAAAATAAATAATACTGCACACTTGCTTTATAGAGTTCTTGTTAAAAGTCAACAAAAACACTAGGTTAAGCTATTCAATATACTAGGTCGATTCTAGCACACTTAATTTGAAAGGGCAAAGTGACTTTATAAAAGGTCACAAATTACATCAACATTATCATACATTTTAACTGGCAAGCCAACAGCTGCTGCATTTACTAATCATACATACGACATTTAAGAAGTTACAGAGGAGAAATTATTTATTTTTCAAACAATTTAGGACTTTAGATATGTTAATTAACAAAAAGTAAACAGTCATTAAACAGAACAGATATTTAAAGTTAAAATATCCCCACTTTAAATAGAAGATGTACTAAGGGAAGCTTCAAGTAAGAGGAAGAGTAATTAGATATATCCACTGCCTACTCAGGTGAAATTAAGTGAAGAAAGAAGAAAATCTCAAGAAAATTTTAGAACACTCTAAGCTTTATTCTGCTGTGGTACCACTTGATAAGTGTGGTTCAGAAAGGGAAAAAAAATCTGTATGAAGCACCTTTGTAATTTTTACCCAAATGGTGAAAGTGAAAGTGAAGCCACTCAGTCGTGTCCGACTCTTGGCGACCCCATGGACTGCAGCCCACCAGGCTTCTCTGTCCATGGGATTTTCCAGGCAAGAGTACTGGAGTGGCGTGCCATTGCCTTCTCCACTTGCCATTGCCAGGCACTGTTAATTCTAAGTGCTTTAAATAAAATAACCCATTCAACTTTCTTGGGTTAGGTACTATTATCTCTCATTTTACAGATGAAGTCTCTGCAGTAGAGAGTGGTTAAGAAACTTGTCAAGGGTCAAACAGCTAGTGAGTGCTGGAGCCAGGATTTAATTCCTGGCAGCCTGACTCCAGAGTAAAGAGTTCTCAGGTACCACCCTCCTCCTTCCTCTGGTCATGGGTCTGTCTTAGGTGACCCCACAGATGGTTGCAGCCATTGTGCCAGCAGTTACCTGGGACAACAGAGCCAAGACAGAATGAACATAGGGAGCCAGGGTCCTTTCTAACAGCTCCGTGGTGGTTTAGTCATCAAGTTGTATCCGACTCTTGTGACCCCATGGACTATAGCCCACCTGGCTCCTCTTTCCATGGGATTTTCCAGGCAAGAGTACTGGAGTAGGTTGCCATTTCCTCCAAATGGTAGTACATGTTATTCCCATTACTTAAATTTTACCCCAAAGAATTATGCCTTAAACATACTGTATGTATCAACATTATAGCATTTGTGCAGAGGAGAAAAAAAGAAACCTATGTGATATGTTTTGGCAATGAACCCCTTCCCCCCAGATGCGTATGCATATATGTGTGTATAATTTTTTAAACAAAGCAAATAATTGTGTCTAGCTGAGACCAACGTAAGCAGTAAGCAGCCTAACAGACTTTATGGCTGTGTACCATTGACGATATGAGTGTGGTCATCAACTTGAGATTCAACTCATCATAGCCTAGATCTAAGAAGGTTCCTACTTCCACAAATTAAGGGCTACTGAATAGGGTCAGTTCAGATACAAGCTCTTATTATGTTACAACTATATATTCAGCACTTTCCAACTATATATTAGGCCAATCTCCTCTCCCTATCTCTGCCTCAGTTTTCTCCTAACAATTCTTCCCTTGCCCATAGTCCCCAATATTATTGAACATTTACTATTACACCCCACACACTGTACTAAGCATTTTCTACATTATCTTCTCAACATTATCTTTACTGAATAATCAAAACAATCCCAGAAGGACCTCACTGAAAGATAGCATACCTGACAGGAAGAGAAACTAGTCTCAGTTACTTCTTCCGGATCACACATGAAGTACCCTAATCAGGATGCCTATTTATAAGTGAAAAGCCCAAACATTTTAATTAACCAGCTATATGATTATGTAGTGACAGTACTAAAGTTTGTGTGTGGTTTTTTTTTTTTACTACAACCATGTTACACAGCAAAAGAGAACATTCTGCAATGGACTCATCAATTTGCTGCTGTAGGAAATTTAAAATTTACTTTCACAAAGCTAACAGAATGCTTAGAGGGAAGGAGAATTTGATTTAACTGTCTGGAGTCCAGGGTTCTAGTCCAGCTATCTCATTAACTGGATGTCCAACACTGTGAAAGCCTTTACATAATTCATCTAAAACTTTATTAAAGATTTCAGAATTAGCACAAATGGATATGCTGTTATGCCCTGTAGGGGTAGGTTAGGAGAGAACTAGTAAAGCACTGACATTAACACAAAGCAAAAATTAAGTTATAGTAGCCATGTCAAAATAAATCAAACTTGTATAAATGTTCTACTGATTTACAGGAAATAGAGAGTACAGAGAAGCACATTAAACTACATTTCAGGGATGTACTCAGTAAAAATCAGATTATAGCAAATTTTATAGGACAGATTACTTTGACTCCTCACCAAAAATCTGCAAGGGGGCAAAAAGATGGAATGGAAGCCTATCAATTAAAAAAGACAAAATATAGTTCAACCAGTCATGATTCATGGACTTTATTGGATCCTAATTTAAATTTGAAAATTGTTTCTATAATTGTTGATAAAAATAAACTGCTGTATTATTTTAGGTGAGATAATCACTTTATGTTAAAAAGAGACTTATACCTATATATGAAATAATATGTTTTAAATTCTCCATAACAACAAAACATAGGCAGTAGACCCAGAGAATTAGATAAGCATTACCAAATAAACCTAAGACAAGAGACTCATGTTGGAAAATGGAATTAGAGTAGGACTCATTGACTTCTTGATGCCACTCTTTGAGTCCTGAGTGGAGAGAAAGGAACACTATCTTGCTAGACACAAAAGAGGCCAACACAGGAACTTAAGGTGAATGTGGGAGCACAGTGAACTACCAAGACAAGCATGGTCACCCACAGACTTGTTGAGAGAAGAAAGAACAGTGAATTCTGGAGTGATCTAAGATGGGTAGAAAAAAGAAGCAGGGCAATGATGTTATATAACCATGATGGTATACATTTGTTAACTAGTGGAAATACATGTTGTGAGCAAAATATTGCTATTTGTTAAATGTTAAAAGTGAAGCATGGCTTCCCAGGTGGCACACTGGTAAAGAATTCACCTGCTAATGCGGGAGACGCAGGTTCCGTCGCTGGGTCAGGAAGATCCTCTGGAGGAGGAAATGGCAACTCACGCTAGTATTCTTGCCTAGAAAATCTCGTGGGCAGAGGAGACTGCAGGGCTGCAGTCCATGGGGTCACGAAGAGTGACTGAGCGCAACTGAGTGATGGAACCCAACCGAGCAACAGAGCACACATGCAACAGTGAATCACGGCACACCTATTAGACTGGCTTGATTCCACACAGGCTGTACAGCAGAAACTAACACAATATTGTAAAGCAATCATACATACTCCCCCCCCAAAAAAAAGCACACACACACACAAAAGGGGGGGGTGCAAAACAAATTTAGTAAAAATTTTAAAGGCAAAGCAAAGCTGCAATTTCATCAACCTCTGAAATTTGTAGGCACATACACAATCCATTCAAAATTCACATAAATTTCCTTTTTATTCACTCATCTTGCATAATTACCAGCATTACAGAAGGTGCGTGCATGCTCAGTCATGTTCAATTCTTTGCAACCCAGTGGACTGTACACAACCAGGTTCCTCTGTTCATGGGATTGTCCAGGCAAGAATACTGAAGTGGGCTGCCGTTTTCTCCTCCAGTGGTTCTTCCCCACCCAGGGATCAAACCCAGGTCTCCTGCATCTCCTGTATTGGTAGGTGGATTCTTTACCACTGAGCCACCTGGGAAGCTCACAGAAGGTAGAAAATGTATTTAAAATTTGTGGTTTTACTTTAATATATTGCTGTTTTATATAACTGTTAGTATTATAATCTTCCAACACACAGTTAACCACTCCTCACTCATTCTATTTTGTAGCATAATACTTTTCCTATATTATAATTATTTTAGGTGTGCCTAATTCCTTGAATAGAACATCCTGATTTCCTTAATGTCTCCATAAAGTATTTCTTATTGTAACCCCAGGGACTAAGCACTTAATAAATGCATGTTAAAATCTAAAAAAAAAAAAAAAAAAAATCCCCCAAAGTAATAACACCAAATGCTGGTGAAGATGTGGAGTAACAGGAAATTCTTTCATTGCTAGTGGGAATGTAAAATGGTAAGTCACTTTGGAAGATAGTTTGACATTTTCTTACAAAGAAAAACATAACGTTACCATCCAAAAACACATTCCTAAGCATTTACCAAAATGACAATTTATGTACACAAACAACCTGCATGCAAATACTTGTAGCAGCTTTAGTCATAACTGCTAAAATTGGAAGCAACCAGGATGTCCTTCAACATATGAATGTATAAGTACTCTGTGGTACATCCTTGCAATGTAAGATTATTTAATGATAACAGAAATTAGCTATTAAGCCATGACAAGATACTGAGGACATTTAAACGCAAAAAGAGAAACAGCTTGTCGGAAACGCTTGTCTGTACGATTCCAACTATATGACATACTGGAAAAGGCAAAACTATGGAGACAATAAAAAGATCAGTGGTTATCAGAGGTTGGGGTGGGTTGGGCGAGTGAAGAAGAGGAAAGCATAGAAGATTTTTAGGGCAGTGAAATATACAAATGCAATATATTTGTAAATATATATATACACACACACAAATATATATATTACAAATCAACTATTCAATAAAATTTAAAAATAACACATCAACATTAGTTCATATTGTGATAAACTCACCATATTAATGCAAGATGTTAATGGGGAAACCGGGGGTGGAGGGAAAGGAAGTCTACAAGAACCCTCTTCATTTACTGTCCAATTTTTCAGTAGACCCAAAACTGCTCTGAAAATATATTACTTTTTTAAGGAAACCTTAACTTCTAAAATATGAAATCAGAATTATTTGCATTCCAGGCTGATAAGCCAAGACCTGAGGGAGAACTCAGTGATCTGTCACTTGTCTTCCTCCTCATGCTCCAAGCCAGTGATCTGGGACACGAAGATATCACCGAATATGAGTTCTGTCTTTGGGATCCTTGTATTCCCCAGAGGGGCTGACATTGCTTTTGAGGGTGTGTCACTTTTCATATAACCACTCAGTGCAGAAATAACTGTTCCAATTAGAAAAAGGGGGACAAGTGTACACCCGTGGTGGATTCATGTTGATGTATGGCAAAACCAACACAATATTGTAAAGTAAAAAAAATAATAATAAATAAATGATAAATGATTAAGAAAAATAGAAAAGTGTTAGTTGCTCAGTCCTGTCTGATTCGTTGTGACCTCAAGGATTATAGCCTGCCAGGCTCCTCTGCCCATGGAATTCTCTAGGCAATAATACTGGAGTGGATAGCCATGCCTTTCTCAAGGGGATCTTCCCAACTCAGGGATCAAACCTGCATCTCCTGCATTGGAGATGGATTCTTTACCATCTGAGCCAGAAAAGAAGCACAATGTAAAAGTCTGTGGTTCTCCAGACTGGAGGGATTTCAGTGGTTTTGGTTGGTGGATGCTCTTGGAAACTTACTCAGGTAAGCAGAGTGTGAGATTGTTAACATTTGGTCTGCCATCCACCAGGTATCTGATCTAGCAAGAAACAGATGTTCATTATTACACCAGTAAACTTACTTTCAGAATTAAAGGTATTTTATTATGGGGGTACAGATAGAGGCAATGATGCCAGTTATGCCCAATCTTTCCAAAAGAGAATGTCTCAGGACCTGTAATTAGAGTGTGTGTCTACATTACCAGTCTATCTATCCAGCTAAATGTTAGTCACTCAGTCCTTACCTGACTCTTTGCAACCCCATGGACTATATATAGCTCACAAGGCTCATCTGTCCATGGAATTCTCCAGGCAAGAATACTGGAGTGGGTTGCCATTCCCTTCTTCAGGGGATCTTAGGAAGAACTAATTAATTCATGCACATTCAAACCAATCCTAAAAAGTCAGACTACAAATGCATTCAGCAAAATCATTCTAATCAATGATGATAATAGCAGCAATAATAGTAATAATAAGATGGATAGTGATATCAAGAAAAATTTTAAAAGAGAGAGTTAGCAATGAAGAATAACACTGTTGTTGTTCAGTCACTCAGTCATGTCTGATTCTTTGCGAACCCATGGACTACAGCACACCAGGATTCCCTGTCCATCACCACCTCCCAGAGCTTGCTCAAATTCATGTCCATTGAGTCGGTGATGCCATGCAACCATCTAGTCCTCTGTCATCCCCTTTTCCTCCTGTCTTTGATCTTTCCCAACATCGGGGTGGAATGACATTATAGAGCTCTTAATTATGGAAGACCGGTGGATGGGCTTAGAGCTCTCTGGCCCCTGCACTCACAGGGAATCACGGCCAGTGAAGCCATTTGCAGCGTCCATGGGACAAAAAGAAGCCAGTTCTTCAGAAGGCACACAGTGCACGCACACTTGCGTCATCTTTATCTGAAACTTTTGGGACCAAGATATGTTGAAAAAACAATCTTTTTGAATATTTGAAATTAATACAGTATGTATATACCAAATATTTTGAAAAGTCCCCAGGATGCCCTACGGAAACACCCTAGATTTAAACATACAAATATTTCTGCACATATAAATACCAAAACTTCAAGGAATAAATAGGTTTAGCTCAAGTTACCCTCAAATGAACTTTGGCATCAGATTTAGAGAAAGTATCATTTTAAGGCAGTTGGGGATTTGGGGACTGCAGATACTAGGAGTGCGGCTTCTTGCATAGTCTTCCTCCAGGAAAGCCCAGGGGATGAAGCTCTATCACAGCCACTGGAGTCAAGGACAGTAGACACATTGAATAACTCAAGCTCCCTGAGCTTCTATTTGATCAAATAATAGATCTTTCTTGTTTGAATACCCAGAGAAGTGATACTCAAATTCTAGTATGGACCAGAATTCCCCACCCTGGAGTAGGATAGTTTCTAAGCCTTTGGGATTCTTACCCAGTTCTCCAGGTGACTGATGGCCACCAAATTTGAGAGCCAGAACCACTACTGAACTCGGACAATGCTGAATCACCAGTTCAAAGAGTTTCAAAAGTTAAAACAACAACCAATTAGGTTTGCCTTCTTTCTTAAAAAAAAAAAAAAAAGAGAGTAATTTTAATGGACATGAGCCCAAAATGACCCTCCTCAGAATTTAGGGGAAGTATTACACTAAAGCAAGGTAAAGAGACAGAAATCATATTTCCAAATTATTAAACAAGATTCTTTGATTAGTCTGCCCAGAATGGTTAGTGCATTCATTTAGCCAGTGTATACAGGCATATGAACTAGAGTGTGTGCACAATTCAAAGCCTTCCATGAATCCAAATTTATTCAATAAAATGAAACACCATATTTTTTTTTCTGCTACTATGAAAAATGGCAAAAGCTTTGCACTAAGATTTACTGCATGAAGTTGGTACTGGGCAACTAACTATAAGTAAGTAAGTGTTAGCACTCAGTTGTGCCCGACTCTTTGTGATCCCATGGACTGCAGTCCACCAGGCTCCTCTGTCCATGAGATTTTCCAGGCAAGGATACTGGAGTGGGTTGCCATTTAATGTGAAATGCACTAATATATCACACAGCATCTGAATATGCATAAAGAACACTGCTTTCTTCTCAGCTGTGGCTGATACAACCACAGTCAAACTCAGGCTCTTAATCAACAGACTCCAATGGAATGGTACATACAACTAACAGCCTTAATCCTTAATTACTGCCAAGATAGGGTAAATTTGACTTCACAAATCTGTGTTATTAATGCTTTGACATTTTCAGAATAAAATGTGTTTTAAAACACTGGTAGCCAAGTAAGTAATTTTTTTAAGACTCTAAGTAAGCAAGGCAGGTAAAGGGAGGCAGAGTGGGAGAGGGAAAGGAAATTAGCATCCATCCAGCACCTGTGAAAAGTGCAATTCTCTAAATGCTGTACAGATAATGGGTCTTTTGCTTTTCTCTAGTGAATAGGGAAAAGTACAGTTGATATAGGTCATATATGATGGTGAATGCCAGATGTATCTGGAAACTACACCTATGTCCCAGAGGTTGAATCATGGTGCTGGAACATTGACTGAATGTCACTATCAAGTGGCATGGTTAAAGAAGGGCAGTGTTTAATTATATGAAGAGTCAAATAGCTTGGAGTTCTGAAACTGCAGAATGTTTAGCTAGATAAACAGTGATCTCCTCCATACTTAAATCAAATATGAAATTTATAATAATTTGGCTATTTTCTTAGTCAGCTGATAAGCAACAGTGTCTCAACTCATTAACAGTATTTTGCCACTGGATCAACATAGACAAGTAAGGATAAAGGGCAAATGTATTCAAGAATTAGGAAAAGAATCCAACTACAAATCACCTTCCGAATGAAATAATAACTGATCAGTCAACACTTATCCCTCTCATGATTTATCCGCATTTAAGTACACAAATCAAAAGAACACATTGCTATGTTTGGGATGATTAGTACTTTACTTTTTTACATTTATTTATTTTATTTGGAGTCTAATTACTGGTTTTTGCCATACATTGACATGAATCAGCCATGGGTTTACATGTGTCCCCCATCCTGAACACCTCCCTCTCACCTCCCTCCCCATCCCATCCCTCTGGGTCATCCTGGTGCACCAGCCCTGAGCACCCTATCTCATGTATCGAACCTGGACTGGTGATATGTTTCACATATGATCATATACATGTTTCAATGCTATTCTCTCAGATCATCCCACCCTCGCCTTCTCCCACAGGGTCCAAAAGACTGTTCTATACATCTGTGTCTCTTTGCTGTCTCACATACAGGGTTATCGTTACCATCTTTCTAAATTCCATATATATGTGTAAGTATACTGTATTGGTGTTTTTCTTCCTGGCTTACTTCACTCTGTATAATAGGTCCGTTTCATCCACCTCATCAGAACTGATTCAAATGTATTCTTTTTAATGGCTGAGTAATACTCCATTGTGTATATGTACCACTGCTTTCTTATCCATTCATCTGCTGATGCACATCTAGGTTGCTTCCATGTCCTGGCTATTGTAAACAGTGCTGCAATGAACATTGGGGTACACGTGTTTCTTTCAATTCTGGTTTCCTCGGTGTGTATGCCCAGCAGTGGGATTGCTGGGTCATACGGCAGTTCTATTTCCAGATTTTTAAGGAATCTCCACACTTTTCTCCATAGTGGCTGTACTAGTTTGCATTCCCACCAACAGTGTAAGAGGGTTCCCTTTTCTCCACACCCTCTCCAGCATTTATTGCTTGTAGATTTTTGGATCGCAGCCATTCTGACTGGCTTGAAATGGTACTTCATTGTGGTTTTGATTTGCATTTCTCTGATAATGAGTGATGTTGAGCATCTTTTCATGTGTTTGTTAGCCATCTGTATGTCTTCTTTGGAGAAATGTCTGTTTAGTTCTTTGGCCCATTTTTTGATTGGGTCATTTGTTTTCCTGGAATTGAGCTGCAGGAGTTGCTTGTATATTTTTGAGATTAAAAGAACTGATTCAAATGTATTCTTTTTAATGGCTGAGTAATACTCCATTGTGTATATGTACCACTGCTTTCTTATCCATTCATCTGCTGATGCACATCTAGGTTGCTTCCATGTCCTGGCTATGTAAACAGTGCTGCAATGAACATTGGGGTACACGTGTTTCTTTCAATTCTGGTTTCCTCGGTGTGTATGCCCAGCAGTGGGATTGCTGGGTCATACGGCAGTTCTATTTCCAGATTTTTAAGGAATCTCCACACTTTTCTCCATAGTGGCTGTACTAGTTTGCATTCCCACCAACAGTGTAAGAGGGTTCCCTTTTCTCCACACCCTCTCCAGCATTTATTGCTTGTAGATTTTTGGATCGCAGCCATTCTGACTGGCTTGAAATGGTACTTCATTGTGGTTTTGATTTGCATTTCTCTGATAATGAGTGATGTTGAGCATCTTTTCATGTGTTTGTTAGCCATCTGTATGTCTTCTTTGGAGAAATGTCTGTTTAGTTCTTTGGCCCATTTTTTGATTGGGTCATTTGTTTTCCTGGAATTGAGCTGCAGGAGTTGCTTGTATATTTTTGAGATTAACTGTCAGTTGCTTTGCTTGCTATTATTTTCTCCCATTCTGAAGGCTGTCTTTTCACTTTGCTTATAGTTTCCTTCATTGTGCAAATGCTTTTAAGTTTAATTAAGTCCCATTTGTTTATTTTTGCTATTATTTCCATTACTCTGGGAGGTGGGTCATAGAGGATCTTGCTGTGATTTATGTCAGAGAGTGTTTTGCCTAAGTTTTCCTCTGGGAGTTTTATAGTTTCTGGTCTTATGTTTAGATCTTTAATCCATTTTGAGTTTATTTTTGTGTATGGTGTTAGAAAGTGTTCTAGTTTCATTCTTTGACAAGTGGTTGACCAGTTTTCCCAGCACCACTTGTTAAAGAGATTGTCTTTTCTCCATTGTATATTCTTGCCTCCTTTGTCAAAGATAAGGTGTTTATAGGTGCGTGAATTTATCTCTGGGCTTTCTATTTTGTTCCATTGATCTATATTTCTGTCTTTGTGCCAGTACCATACTGTCTTGATGACTGTGGCTTTGTAGTAGAGCCTGAAGTCAGGCAGGTTGATTCCTCCAGTTCCATTCTTCTTTCTCAAGATGTTTGGCTATTCAAAGTTTTTTGTATTTCCATACAAATTGTGAAATTATTTGTTCTAATTTGGTGAAAAATACTGTTGGTAGCTTGATAGGGATTGCATTGAATCTATAGATTGCTTTGGGTAGTATACTCTTTCACTATATTGATTCTTCCAATCCATGAACATGGTCTATTTCTCCATCTATTTGTGTGCTCTTTGATTTCTTTCATCAGTGTTTTATAGTTTTCTATATAGAGGTCTTTTGTTTCTTTAGGTAGATACATTCCTAAGTATGTTATTCTTTTCATTGCAATGGTGAACGGAACTGTTTCCTTAATTTCTCTTTCTGTTTTCTCATTGTTAGTGTATAGGAATGCAAGGGATTTCTGTGTGTTAATTTTATATCCTGCAACATTACTATATTCATTGATTAGCTCTAGTAATTTTCTGGTGGAGTCTTTAGGGTTTTCTATGTAGAGGATCATCTCATCTGCAGTGAAAGTTTTACTTCTTTTCCAATCTGGATTCCTTTTCTTTCTTTTTCTGCTCTGATTGCTGTGGCCATAACTTCCAAAACTATGTTGAATAGTAGTGGTGAGGGTGGGCACCCTTGTCCTGTTCCTGACATTAGGGGAAATGCTTTCAATTTTTCACCATTTAGGATAATGTTTGCTACGGGTTTGTCATTTAAAGTTTTTATTATGTTGAGGTACTTTTAAACCCACAGTTTCTTCTTTAATGCTTTCAAATAAAAGAAGCTCTCAGAAGGGCAGTCTCCTTCTATCATTCTGTAGTAAATATATCAGAGCTTGGAGTGGTTACTAAATTTGTCCTGATTATTTTTTTAATCAATTCATCTTATAGCCACTTTACATCTGAATCAGAATGTGAATTAATCCACTTTACAGATGTAATGATGGTTAGTCTGAAAATCTTCCCCTTCAAAGAAAAATAGGAAGCATGTATTTTTTATTTAGACAATCACATTAATACTAAACTTGGCTATTAAAAATCCTCAGTTATTTCTTTATAGAAGCTAATTTAATTAACTATAGAAAAGTTATAAAGATGGAAGAGAAGAATAATTCTACAACCTAGATATAAAATTTTATTATACATGTAACTTTAGTCATCCCTTATTATCCCTAAACATACACACACAAAATCATGAGTATAGACATTTATGCCTGCTATTTAAATAAAATCATTTCAGTAATAAATTTGGAGAAGGCAATGGCAACCCACTCCAGTACTCTTGCCTGGAAAATACCATGGACAGAGGAGCCTGGTGAGCTGTAGTCCATGGAGTCGCTAGGAGTAGGACACGACTGAGCGACTTCCCTTTCACTTTTCACTTTCATGCATTGGAGAAGGAAATGGCAACCCACTCCAGTGTTCTTGCCTGGAGAATCTCAGGGATGGGGGAGCCTGGTGGGCTGCCATCTCTGGGGTCACACAGAATCAGACACGACTGAAGCGACTTAGCAGCTTAGCAGTAATAAATTAGTTATACATATCTAAAACATTCATATAAGAAGATTCTAAATGAAAATAAACTATATTTTCCTGAATATTTGTAAACCACCTTAGAGAGCAGAGCAGAAAAGGGCCCCAGAAGTAGTGGTTTTGAACTGCAAATGAGACAAAGAACATGGGACTGATTCAACTGTCTCTCTCCAGTACAGAGTGCCAAATATAAAGCTAAATATTATTGTTCTTTTCTTGACTTGGTGTTCCACAAAATAAAAATTAATAATTAATCATTCATGTCTGACTTTAAAAATTTTCCCCATCCATTCATTTATTCAACATTCTCATTAAGAAGCTATTTTTTAACTAATACTGTCCTGGAAATGGAGGAAAAAAAGATGAATAAGAGTTCCCACCCTTCAAGAACTCACAGTCAAATCAAAGATATAGATAAGTGAGCAGAAAATTATAATACAGTATAATAAGTGGTATGAGGGCCATAAGTAGAATAGAGATGCTAAATGATTCATGAAAGGGGAATCAGCCTTCCCGGAAGGTAATATAATTTCAGTCTTGAAGGACCAGTTGGTTTTAGCAAGTAAAGAGACAAAAGGTGCTTAGGGAGGAGGAAAGGTGAGCCAAGAAAAGGAAGTAACAACAATTAAAAAAAAAAACAACTTAAAGCAAGAGAGAAATTGGCAGGTTCTTCACTGTGAGTTAGTTAAGTGGGAAGAGGAGAAAAGAGAGAACAGAAAGTTAAACAGGGGCCTTATGTGCTAGGCCATGGGTATGAGTTATGGTCAAATGGCCATGAGGCAATGTTGTAGGCTGAGGGCCTCTCATCTGTGAGCACACAGTGTTCACTGGCCTTCCTTAGTGATGGTATTTTTTAACACCAAATTCAAGGTGTTGTTAAATTTCTTCAATGTATATTTACTATAAAATGGTTATTATTTTCCCTTTGGAACGATAAATAATTTGTGGGGAGATTATTTAAGACCATATGTTATAGATTGTGTCCCTCAAAATTCATATGTTTAAGCCTGAATCTTCAAAATGATTGTATGGGGGTGAGGCCTTTATTATTTTTATTATTGGGGGTGAGGTAATTAGATTTAGAAAAACTCAGGTGGTGGGGCCCTCATGATGGAATTAGTGCCCAAAGAAAAGACCAGAGAGGTTGCTGTTTTTCTCTCTGTCATGTGAGGACACAGCAAGGAGGACATCTTCAAGTCCAGAGAGGAATACACCAAATTCGGTATACACCAAATCTCCTAGCATCTTGATTTTGGATTTCTCAGACTCCAGATGTGTGAGAAATAGACATTTGTCATTTAACCCATACAGTCTGTGATATTTTGTTATGGCATCCTCAAATGACTAAGATAACATGCAAATAAGCTCTTCATGAAAACCTGATGATTACTGTGTGAAAAAATCTTGGTGGACATTGACCTACGAGTCCCAATTTGGGCAGGTTAAATTTAAGAAGCCTGTAGGAACTCCAAGTGGAGATGAAAAGTAGTAGTTCCTAGGTTGGATTGATACTCAAAAGATCAAGGATAGCGATCTATTTTGGGAAGCCCACAGAGATTGGGATACAGTGAAGTTAAGAACATGATATTGTATATTTAAAAGATAGACAGGGGACAGATAAGGAGAGAGAGGCATTTGCTAAAGCAGTAATTCTCAAAATGTGGTCCCTGAACTACCAGCATTGGCCTCACTTAAGTATTTCTAAAGCCTGGTTTCATATTCTCCTGAATTAGAAAATCTGGGGGTGATGCCCAGAATTATGTGTTTTGACAAGCCATCTAGGTGATTCTAATGCTTCTAGAGGTTGAAGACTACTGAAGTGGACACTGTGTGGGGAAGTATTTTGTCTATATCTAGTAAGTTTAGATGATGCTAATGATGAAGAAGAAGAAAGAGGAGAAAAACAAAACCACCACCACTTCGACCAGTGAATTGTAGGATAATAAGCCTAACTTTCAAATTGCTTTAAAAACACTGCCTGTAAAAAACAGCATCATGTTATAAAATGAGTCATTTGAATTATCCATGTATTATATGGTATGGTTCAACAGGTGTTTGAATTACATATTAGAGATTAAGTTGGTCTTGAAGAACCAAAGATAGTAATTACATATTGCCATGCATGACCGAAGGTACAGCTTAGCTATTGTTCTTCGTCCTTTAAAGAACCATTATCCAGAATTACAACTTGCTAGATATTTGTAATTTGCCTATTTCATGTGAGAAATGAATTATTCAAAGGTTCACACTATAGCTGAGGTACTATAAAAATATAAATTTACTACTCAATAGATACAAGCAATCACTTACTAATTATATTTTCAAAATGCCTCTAATTTAAATTCATGGGTGATTGATGCAGTAAGACAAGCAGCAAGCACAGGATATAATTTAATCAACAAATGACCCTAAGAAAAGTGGTGATGGTAAAAGTTTCATTTAATTTTATGTCACTTTTCCATTTCTAAATTGTTAATTTAGGGTCTGTTCATAGGTGGGCATTCAATTTGTGACTCGCACTCATTAGAAAATAACTAACCACATTAAAAGGTCTTTTAAGGACCATGAACCATGCTTCACTATCTTCTTATCTTTTCATTTTGCCTGAGTTCTTGACCAGCTATGAAATTTAACTTTTCCTACACAGCTTAATATGTGAAAGTGTAACGCCCAAGATACCTTATGAAATTCTAATTATATTTAATGCTACACATTATTGAGAATAAAAATTTTAAATGAGAAAAATTAATCACAGATTTTGTGAAAATGTTTTTAAATTATGAAACCCGAGTAGCTATAATCAAACTTTTAATCACCTCTAGAAATTATCTCTCTGCAAAAAACATATTTTCAACTAAAATGGGCACTCAACTCACAAAGCCGTATGTGGGAAAAAAATTGAATCACAAACCATTCCATTTGCTCTTGACAGTCTGTGTCTGTCATTAAATTGTAAAATTATTAATACTTGTTCCTAGAAGCAGCCACTCTAACAACAAACTGAGCATTAAATATTGCCAAGCACTCCATTAAGTCAATTATATGGATTACCTTTAATTCTTCTTCCAACACCAAATCATAGGTAGAATTATTCATATTGCACACATGGTATATTTGAGAACTAAAAGGTTATGTTGCAACTCCCCAAATCTAAACTCTGTCACCTTGCTCTATTAATGCTAATTAACTAACCTGACTCTTTAAAAAAATATTTTAGAAATTTATTTAAAAGGAATCCCATATATGTTTCTGAAAGGTCTTTCTGACTGAGTACCATTTTGCTGACCTAAACCCTGTCTGCCTTTCTGTTCTTTACCAGGTAAATACACAGCAAAATGATGGCAGAGAGAACAGAACAAAAGCACAAGTCGCTGAAATCCTAGTGTTCTGTTCCGTGGAGTAAGATGACCATGTATTGCACAGCCCAAACCTCATGCCAAATAACAAATGGTGAATAAGCAACTACAGAGACATTTCCTGAATCTATTCACATGTATTTCTTGCTCACATTCATCCTAAGGTGTTTCCTAAACTCAAAATGCAGACTAGCACAATATTCAGCATAAAGAGTACATTTATCATATGCAGTTAGGGGAATGTATAATATAATAATGACGAACACAATAGCAATCCATTTAAAGACGTACATTAAGCTGGCCATGACTCTTTCTGGCTAAAGGAAAGCCTTTAATAGTCAATTTTGAAAATCATTTACTTAGGACAGCCTTTGTATTTTCTCCACATGATGCTTATAACAAATGAAACCCACAAAGCTTGAAATTCCACCAAGTAACTGCAGATTTTGGTAGGGGGTGAATCTAATTATTATTGTTAGAATGGCAGTCTGACTAATTTGACCTGTGATTCTCAGAAATGGCACAGAGGGCCATTTTATAAAAATATGCTACTCAACCCAAGGCATTTTAAAAGAAGGCTGGTTAAAGAAGGCAAGTAAAGGGTAGAGGAATTCATGTTGGAAAAGCTAAAAGACATGAAGAATAAATCCTGATCATTTTTAGAGGAGCATCAGAATCACAATCTTTTTCTCTGTCTTCTCTATTCCCAATCTTGTCTGTTGATATTTTGTCTGCATATATAATACTAGTAATTGCTTCATTATTTTCCTTCTACAAAATGCTGAGTCCTGGGATAGGTTTTGGAGACACAATAGTACAAGGTACACTATTCCGGTCTCAATGTACTTTTTGTGAACAATATATATCTGTTAGGCCTAATTATCACTCAGTCAGGTGGCCCAGTGGTAAAGAATTCACCTGCAATGCAGGAGACACAGGTTCCATCCCTGGGTCAGGAAGATCCCCTGGAGCAGAAAATGGCAACCCACTCCAGATCCTTGCCTGGAAAATTCCATGGGCAGAGGAGCCTGGCAGGCTACAGTCCCCGGGGTCACAAAGAGTTGGACATGACTGAGCACAGGCACACACACCAAATTTTTATAATAAATGCCTATTTAAGTGTACAGTTAGTTTTACTTTATCATTACTTTCTTATTCTTTATAGGCTTTCTCCTTTTTTTTTTTATGGGAATTATTTGTTTTATCCCCAGCAAAAACGGTGACATGTGGCTTGCCAATTACATTGATGTTCCAGTTTCAATCATTACTTTTGTAAGAGTAACAATTTCAATGCCAATCTGTGGGTTAACCTACAAAACCTTTCCCAGCAAGTACCATTCTTTTACCAATCCTTCTCAGCAAGTCTTCATGTTAGATGTAGACTACATAGGTTGGATACACAGCCTATTTTAGGGCTATAGGGTGATTACAGTAAGTTTTCTTTCACATGCTCTAAAAAAAATCAGCAAAGTATATCATTTATTCCATGCTAAATCTTTTCTATGCAATTTACTTTCTCAGAGGGAGTCTATTATAGCAAATGATGTCCTACGATCTATGTGAGAAGTATTAATTATTAGTGACAGATTTTTCTGAGTAATATAGGCTTTGGGGCAGGCTCTAACACATAGAACTCCAGTATTTTTTACATATTTCACTTTTGACTGGTGGAGAGTTTATAAATATCTTTTGGGCCAATTCTCTCCCACATCCCGACTGAAAAATACAATTCAAGAAAATGTTTGAAATGATAACTTTAGTATTTTAATATTTTACCATAAAGTATATTTATTTATATTTCTGTAGTTTTATCACCAACTTGTAAATTAAAATTCCATCCCCCAAAACAATGAAGGATGAATAGTGCGGTGATTAGGAAAGTCTGGAACAACACTGTTTCTCACAAATACTATGCAAGTCACAAATGTGAGCCACATATATAGTTTTTAAATGTTCCTGTGGTCACATTCAAATAGGGAAAATAATAGCTGAAATTTATTTTCAGAATATATGTATTTAATGCAATACATCCAAAAGACTACCATTTCAACATGCAATCATTATTAAAATATAGTATTTTACTTCTTTTTCATATTAAGTTTTTGAAATTCAGTGTGTATTTCACACTGACAGCACATTTCAGTTCAGACTAACCATATTTCAAGTGTTTAACAACCAACCACATGTGGCCAGTGGCTACTAATGCTAGACAGCCCAGCTCCAAAATAAAACTTAAATGATTTTAAAATCTATTAGCAATATCACTGTACAAGTATGACATTTTCTCTTCCTTGCTTGATATAGTTGCTCTTCATTGCATATTATAAGTAAAAGTAATGCTATAAAGACATAGCCTAAAGAAATGAGATATCCCATAAAATCACGTCAATACACATTGCCCACAATTTACTATGGAATATGTCATAATGACATTTATCACAGAGAAGTCTTAACCATGTTTTACAGTTGAATATTTTTATATGTATCATCTGAATCTCTTAATACCAAATTTTATTTTTATCTGTTTACAAAGTCTCCTTCTAATCTAATTAAAATTTCAAGGATCTTTCTTTTCTTTTTGTTTCCTGAACATAAAACCACTCTAAAAATGCTCTATTCTACAATTGACCTGATCCATTTGCATTTATAAATCTGAAATGTGAAAGTACATATATACTCCCAATACTGACTGCTCTTCTATTTTTACATTGCCCCTTAGAAATTTCTTGTGCTTAGCCCAAGGGCATGGCTAGATAGCAAGAAAAGAAAGCTCTTTCTGAGCATGTCCTTCAGCATAATGTCAGAGTAAAGATCCATGCATCAAGTCAGAGCAATATCAAACACCAGGAGGCTCTGCAACCAGTAGTCTCTTGCAATGATTCTACTTTGTGTTATTCCTTAATCCTGACACCATTTAACCTTCCTACTGTTATTAATTGCTACCTTTGTTTTTCACCAAACTTTGGAAAATGAATACTTCATGATGCTTTATTAGGAATCTTAGGTAACAGAAACATACAACGACTTTCCTTTAGGCTCATGATGGAGTAGAAAAACACCCAATGTATAGCCAAGCAAGAGACAGTTTAAAAGCCAAAAAACATTTTAACCCAAGTGAATTAATTTTTCAGAGTATTTATTGTGGAATATTCATGGCAATTAACTCTAACAAGTAGAAGATAGTATTTAATCTGTTAATACAGTTAACATCATAAGAGACACATATTGCTTTCTAATCAGAAATGGAAATTTTCTTATGCTAACAAAGATACATATAAAATGTAAATTAATGCTGACTAGTAAGAGTTTAAATCATGATGGTCCACTTCACAATGGTCATATTTTTAATAAAACTTAAAGAAACAATAGTTCTCTAAAAAATGAATAGTTCTTGCTTATTGAATAAGTACTTTGTAAAGAACTATTGTACAGAAATAGAGATAAGTTACTTCAGTTAAATAACCTGTGGTAAAGCACTTTCCTCTCCATGTCTTTAATGTTAGTATAACAAAGTTCACAGGGAACTTTAAAGTATTAAATATCACCTATGCTGGCAAACATCAAGTCTCTATAAATTAGATTATAAACTGGAAGTATGGAGAAGGCAATGGCACCCCACTCCAGTACTCTTGCCTGGAAAATCCCATGGATGGAGGAGCCTGGAAGGCTGAAGTCCATGGGGTCGCTGAGGGTAGGACATGACTGAGAGACTTCACTTTCACTTTTCACTTTCATGCATTGGAGCAGGAAATGGCAACCCCCTCCAGCGTTCTTGCCTGGAGAATCCGAGGGAAGGGGGAGCTGGTGGGCTGCCGTCTATGGGGTCATACAGAGTCGGACATGACGGAAGCGACTTAGCAGTAGCAAACTAGAAATAACTGGATGGATGGATGTGGTATGCAGATGTTCATATCCTAATCCTGGAAACCTCTGAACATAAAATTTTACATGGTAAAATGGACTTTGCAGATGTGATTAAGGTTAAGAAATTGAGATGAGATGGGGACATCACCTTGGATTATCCAGGCTGGCCCAACCTAATAATGAGCCTTTAAACTGGAGTCCTTTTCTCACCTAGGATCACAGGGACATGTGATTATAGAAAAAAGGGTCAGAGATATTTGATTTGAAGATAGGGGAGAGGGCCACAAGCTAAGAATTATTCTTCATAGCCTGTTTGCTTACCCTAAAGTATTGTCTGGACTGGAAGGAAACAATAATTACTTTAATTCTCATCTTTACTTACTAGTGGCAAGACTAATAATTTGGTTCTCTTGCATTCTCCAAAGACTCCCATATTTTTTTTGGAGGGGGGTAAGTGTTCTTAGGAATTTATATAAACATATTTTATATATGTATTTCATTGAAGATATCCATCTTTTAAAATTTTTATTTCTACAGCTGGCTATTGTGTACCCCTTTCACAGGTTTCCTGCTTTCTGGAATGGCATATGTCCTAGGTTTTATCTTATTTCCTGTTCTACACCTGGAGTCAGTCATTTCTCCAAATAGATACATTATTTATTTATTTTTCCCAGTAGTAAAGGCTCTGGAGTTGTATCTAAAAAGACACTGATATACACAAGGTATTCTAGGTTATCTTTTGTGTCATGTAAAGTACTTTTATAGTTCTGTGATTTACATAGGTCTATACGTAACCCACTCAAGTATTCTTGCCTAGAGAATCCCAGGGATGGGGGAGGCTGGTGGGCTGCCGTCTGTGGGGTCGCACAGAGTAGGACAAGACTGAAGTGACTTAGCAGCAGCAGCAGCATACTCCGTTTGGAGTGCATTTTGTGGAGAGTGTTAGGTCTGTGTCTAGACTCACTCTTTTTGGCATGTAGATGTGAAGTTGTTACAGCACCATTTGTTAAAAGATCTTTGGTCACAGGTTGACTTTGCTCCTTGGTAAAAGATTCGTTTACTATATTAATGTCAGTCCATTTCTAGGCTCTCTATTCTGTTCCATTGTTCAATGTGTCTATTCTTTCTCTAACATCACAGTGTCTTGATGGCTGGAGCTTTACAGTAATCCCTGTTAGTTGGGTAGTGTCAGTTCTGTGACTTTGCTTTTCGCCTTCTATACTGAGTTATCTGTTCTGGATATTTGACTTTCCATATTCCACTTTGGAATCAGTTTGTTGGTATTCACAAAATAGCTCACTGAAATTTTATTGGAACTGCATTGAATCTAAACACCAAGTTGCAAAGAACTGACATGTTGACAATATTGAGTCTTCCTATCTATAAATAAGAATTTATTTACCTGTTCTTTATACCAGAATTTTTTATTTTCCTCATATAGATCTCATACATATTTTTAAAATTTATACATGTGTACACCTGTGGCGGACTCATGTTGATGTATGGCACAACCAATNTGTAGATACTCTTTATCAAGTTGAGGAACTGCCTCTCTATTCCTAGTTTTATCATAAATGGATGATAATGTGAAATCAATTTTCTTCATCCACTAATATCATCATGTGCTTTTTCTTCATCAGCTTGTTGATGTGATGGATTACATTAAAAGTTTTTCAAATGTTGAACTAGCCTTTCATGCCTGGGATGAGTGCCACTTGGAGACCATGTATAATTCTTTTTATAACATTGCTGGATTAAAGTTGCTAATATTTTGTTGAGGCTTTCTCCTTTTTCCATCCATGTTTGTAAGTGATATTGATCTGTAGTTTTCTTTTCTTGTAACGTCTCTGTCTGGCTTTAGTATCAAGGTAATGCTGGCTTCACAGAATGAGTATTTCCTTCTCTTCAATTTTTTGAAAAGTTTCTGAGGCAAAGATGGATTCATCCTATATTTTCTCCTCTATAAATGTCAGTTCCCCTGGTTTCTTTCCTGATTTTTATTCATCCTTTATTCAGTGAAGTTTGAAAATAATATGACTAGGTGTAATTTTGTTGGCATTTATCCTGCCTGTTGACGTTTGAACTTCATCTTGGTTTGGTGTCTGGAATTAATTTAAAGGAGATTCCTAGTTATTATTTCTTCATTTCTTTTCTTTCTTCTCCTTTTGATATTTGCATTACAACTATACTACACCTTTGATAGTTATACACAGTTCTTGGATATTGTTTTGTTTTTCCCACCAATCTTTTCTCTCTTCACTTTTCATCTTTGAACGTTTCTTCTTTCTCACCCTCAAGCCCAAAGATTCCTTTCTCATCTGTGTGCAGTATACTAATAGGTCCATGAAAAGCGTTTTTCAATGTTAGCACTTTTTTTGGATTCTTTATTAGAATTTCCATCTCTCTTCTTACATTACCTATCTGTTCTTATAAGTTGTTTACTTTTCCATTAAAGTCCTTCTTAGCATATTAATTGTGTGTGTGTGTGTGTGTGTGTGTGTGAAGGCTTGGCCTAATAATTTCAACATTCCTTTCATTTGTCTCTGGTTCTGATGCTTGTTCAGTCTCCTTAAACTGTGTGTTTTCATTTTGCCTTTCAATAGGCCTTGCAATTTTTTTATTGAGATGTGAACGTGATACAGGGAATGAAAGAACGGTGGTAAATGGGCCTTTAGTAGTGTAGGGTTAAAATGAAAGAGTAGTGTTATCTTTGAGTAACAGTAGTTACTACTACTACTACTGAAAGAGTAGTAGTTATATGTAAGTAAGTAAGTAAGTAAAGTCACTCAGTCGTGTCCGACTCTTTGTGACCCCATGGACTGCAGCCCACCAGGCTCCTCAGTCCATGAGATTCTCCAGGCAAGAATACTGGAGTGGGTTGCCATTTCCTTCTCCAGGGGATCTTCCCCACCCAGGGATCGAACCCAGGTCTCCCGCATTGGAGGCAGACGCTTTAACCTCTGAGCCACAGGGAAGTCCCAGTAGTCATATGAGAGATGTAGTATTATCATGAAAGAGAACTATTCTATACTCTTACAAATGTCAGGCTTTCAGTGACCTTCTGCACTGTGAACTTCACCAGTATACCTCAGATTGCTCTCCCCAGCCCACCCTAGGTGGAACTGCATGGCCAGAAGGGACTAGAGTTTCGCATTTCCTTTTGCCTCAAAGACTGAGACGACATCTCAGCAGGTTTGGCTCCTGAGGGCAGGCTTTGTTAAGAATAACAAAAAACAAACAAACAAAAAAGACAACAACAAAAACAACAAAAGAATAACAAAATGTCCAGGAATCTTTTGAAATAGTTAGTTTTCCCTTCCCCTTGCCAAAATCACAGGGGGAGGTTTCCTCTGATATTCACCATGAGGTAGGGATCCTAGAGGTAAAAGTCACAAAAGCTTGGGAGCCCTCAAGACAGAGCCCTGCTGGAGTTTTTAACTCTCAGGTTTACCCACATTGAGTCTCCCATAATTTGTTAATTGCAGTTTATTTTCCTACTGCAGCACTGGTTCCGATGGAGGTTTCTTTTTATGGGTCTCTACTTGGGTAAGCTTTTATTCTCTATATCTGCCTATTTGTCGAACTTTGGAAGCATGTTGTTACCCCGTGACTTTACTTCTAATGATTTCTACAAAGAGGCATGTTTTTTTCCGCCAATTTATTGATCTTTCTACTTGTTGTCATGACTGAGTAGTGACTACTAAGCTCCTTTCTTGCAATTCCATAAACTGGAAATCCACCTAACTGTTGGCTAAGTCTCTTTTCAGTGTTACTATAACTTGGTCTGTTGATTTTTAGGATTTTGGTCCAAAAGAACCTTGATGAAAAGATGGCTCTCACCTCTGGATATTTGAAGAATATAGAATGAAATAAATTTACCCATAATCTCTGCCCAGTGTTCTTTTATTATTTAAATATGTGAAACATATGTTTATTCATCATATATATATTTTTCTATATATACATGTGTACTTTTACTGTATTTAGTATAATTTAATACATTTACTTATACTTATGGTTAAATACAAAATACTATTTTAAATGGTCTCAAGGACTCAGAATTGGGTTGTTTCTTATAGAAATGATTTTCTTCCTTTTGGATTAACATATGTACTTCTAATATCTAAACATAACGGATAATGACTCTTGATCTATATACTTTAAAGAATCTATTATGAACTAACTAGAAAATACAAATTCATACACACAATGATATAATATACATGTGTACAATCACAAGAACTTATTATCATTTTAGTTCAGTCACTAAGTCCTGTCTGAGTCTTTGCAGCCCCATGGACTGCAGCATGCCAGGCTTTCCTGT
The DNA here is from genome assembly GCA_006408695.1 of Aepyceros melampus. Classification (NCBI taxonomy): domain Eukaryota; kingdom Metazoa; phylum Chordata; class Mammalia; order Artiodactyla; family Bovidae; genus Aepyceros; species Aepyceros melampus. Next base: position 178,749 of record SJXQ01011946.1, on the reverse strand, counting down.
CCATCACCAACTCCCGGAGCTTGCTCAAACTCATGTCCATTGACTCAGTGATACCATCCACCCATCTCATCCTCTCTTGTCCCCGTCTCCTCACACCTTCAATCTTTCCAGCATCAGGCTCTTTTCCAAGGAGTCAGTTCTCCCCATCAGGTGGCCAAGTATTGCAGCTTCAGCGTCAGTCCTTCCAATGAATATTCAGGATTGATTCCCATTAGGATTGACTGGGTTGATCTCCTTGTAGGTCAAGGGAGTCTCAAGAGTCTTCTCCAACACCACAGTTCAAAAGCATCACTTCTTTCGTGCTCAGCTTTCTTTATGGTCCATCTCTCAGATCCATGACTACTGGAAAAACCACAGCTAGGACTAGTCAGAATTTTGTTGGCAAAGTAATGGCTCTGCTTTATTAAAATGCTGTCCAGGTTGGTCATAGCTTTTCTTCCAAGGAGCAAGTGTCTTTTAATTTCATGGGTGCAGTCACCATCTACAGTGATTTTGGAGACCAAAAAAATAAAGACAACCACTGTTTCCACTGTTTCCCCATCTATTTGCTATGAAGTGATGGGGCTGGATGCCATGATCTTAGTTTTCTTAATGTTGAGCTTTAAGCCAACGTTTTCACTCTCCTCTTTCACTTTCATCAAGAGGCTCTTTATTTCTTCTTCACTTTCTGCCATAAGGGTGGTATTATCGCATATCTGAAGTTACTGATATTTCTCCTGGCAATCTTGATTCCAGCTTGTGCTTCTGACAGCCCAGCATGTCTCATGATGTACTCTGCATATAAGTTAAATAAGCCCGGTGACAATATACAGCCTTGACGTACTCCTTTTCCCATTTGGAACCAGTCTGTTGTTCCATGTCCAGTTCTAACTGTTGCTTCCTGACCTACATAAAGGTTGCTCAACAGGCAGGTCAGGTGGTCTGGTATTCCCATCTCTTTCAGAATTTTCCAGTTTCTTGTGATCCACACAGTCAAAGGCTTTGGCATAGTCAATAAAACAGAAATAGATGTTTTTTTCTGGAACTCTCTTGCTTTTCCCATGATCCAGCAGATGATGGCAATTTGATCTCTGGTTCCTCTGCCTTTTCTAAAACCAGCTTGAACAACAGGGTTCACATTCAACCATTCACGGTTCATGTATTGCTGAAGCCTGGCTTGGAGAATTTTAAGCATGACTTTACTAGCGTGTGAGATGAGTGCAATTGTGTGGTAGTTTCTGCCATAAGGGTGGTGTCATCTGTATATCTGAGGGTTTTGATATTTCTCCCTGCAATATTGATTCCAAGCTTGTTGTAAGCCTAGGTCAACATATGTAAAAATGTCTTGACAATTTTACAGTTTTCTTCAAAACTAATCCATTAAAAAAAATTTCACTTAAAACAGAACCTCTCAAATAATGCTACCTACAATCTGAGCATAATAAATATATGATTCCAAACTATATACATATGTATATACTAGAGTTTAACTTATTTTTACAACTTAGTATAACATTATATATACACTTGGCTTACATGAAAATTTTAAGATATAATCATAGGAGAGGAAATTTATAGACTTATTTTTATTTAAAAACAAAAATGGGTAGGGATAGGAACCCTTCTTAAAACTTCTGTATCTCTGGATTTCAGCTAATATAAAATCACAATGGAGTCTGTTGATTAGAATGTATATGGTGGGGTGGGCATGCATGGCTTAGAATTTCAGCTTAGAGCTTCCTGGCTTGGTTATCATAAGCAAATTATTTGAACTTCTCTGTGCCTCTTTTTTCACTCTCCTTTCTGACTTCCCTGGTGGCTCAGATGGTAAAGCATCTGTCTACAGTGCGGGAGATCGGGGTTTGATCCCTGGGTTGGGCAGATCCCCTGGAGAAGGAAATGGCAATCCACTCCAGTACTACTGCCTGGAAAATCCCATGGACAGAGGAGCTTGGTAGGCTATAATCCATGGGGTCACAAAGAGTCTGATACGACTGAGTGACTTCACTTTCTATAAATAGGAATAATGCTGTCTTTTCCATAGGATGAACCAAGTGTTTTGTATAATAATACTGAATAGCAAGGAGAGATAAGAAAGCCCTCCTTGGTGATCAGTGCAAAGAAATAGAGGAAAACAATAGAATGGGAAAGACTAGAAATCTCTTTAAGAAAATTAGAGATACCAAGGGAACATTTCATGGAAAGATAGGCACAATAAAGGACAGAAATGGCAGGGACCTAACAGAAGCAGAGATATTAAGAAGAGGTGGCAAGAACACACAGAAGAACTATACAGAAAAGATCTTCATGACCAGATAATCATGATGGTGTGATCACTCACCTAGAGCCAGACATCCTGGAATGTGAAGTCAAGTGGGCCTTAGGAAGCATCACTATGAACAAAGCTGGTGGAGGTGATGGAATTCCAGTTGAGCTATTTCAAATCCTGAAAGATGATGCTGTGAAAGTGCTGCACTCAATATGCCAGCAAATTTGGAAAACTCAGCAGTGGCCACGGGACTGGAAAAGGTCAGTTTTCATTCCAATCCCAAAGAAAGGCAATGCCAAAGAATGCTCAAACAATCACATATTTGCACTCATCTCACACGCTAGTAAAGTAATGCTCAAAATTCTCCAAGCCAGGCTTCAACAATACATGAACCCTGAACTTCCAGATGTTCAAGCTTGTTTTAGAAAAGGCAGAGGATCCAGAGATCAAGTTGTGAACATCAGTTGGACCATCAAAAAAGCAAGGAGTTCCAGAAAAACATCTATTTCTGCTTTATTGACTATGCCAAAGCCTTTGGCTGTGTGGATCACAATAAACTGTGGAAAATTCTGAAAGAAATGGGAATACCAGACCACTTGACCTGCCTCTTGAGAAATCTGTATGCATGTCAAGAAGCAACAGTTAGAACTGGACATGGAACAACAGACTGGTTCCAAATAGGAAAAGAAGTATGTCAAGGCTGTATATTGTCACCTTGCTTATTTAACTTATATGCAGAGTACATCATGAGACATGCTGGGCTGGATGAAGCACAAGCTGGGACCAAGATTGCTGCAAGAAATATCAATAACCTTTATGGCAGAAAGCAAAGAAGAACTAAAGAGCCTCTTGATGAAAGTAAAAGAGGACAGTGAAAATGTTGGCTTAAAGCTCAGTATTCAGAAAACTGAGATCATGGCATCTGGTCCCATCACTTCATGGAAAATAGATGGAGAAACAGTGGCAGATTTTATTTTTGGGGGTTCCAAAATCACTTCAGATTGTGACTGCAGCCATGAAATTAAAAGATGCTTACTTCTTGGAAGGAAAATTATGACCAACCTAGTTAGCATATTAAAAAGCAGATCCATTACTTTGCCAGCAAAAGTCCACCTAATCAAGGCTATGGTTTTTTCAGTAGTCGTGAATGGATGTGAGAGTTGGACTATAAAGAAAGCTGAGCACCTAAAGAAGTGATGCTTTTGAACTGTGGTGTTGGAGAAAACTCTTGAGAGTCCCTTGGACTGCAAGGAGATCCAACCAGTCCATCCTAAAGGAGCTCAGTCCTGGGTGTTCATTGGAAGGACTGATGCTGAAGCTGAAACTCCAATACTTTGGCCATCTGATGTGAAGAACTGACTCATTTGAAAAGACCCTGATGCTGGGAAAGACTGAAGACAGGAGGAGAAGGGGACGACAGAGGATGAGATGGTTGAATGGCATCACCGACTCAATGGATATGAGTTTGAGTTAACTCCAGGAGTTGGTGATGGACAGGGAGGCCTGGATGCTGTAGTCCATGGGGTCGCAAAGAGTCAACATGACTGAGTGACTGAACTGAACTGATAAAGTGCTTTGATCATAGCTTAGCATGTAGTAAGCGATCAATAAATATTTCTTTTATTCTTCTCAATATCTCACTGCTACTTCATTTCTTTAAACATATAGAAATCACATTTTAGTCATTCAGTACTTATGTGGAAAAGCAATACACATGCAAATATGTCCTACTAAGACAATCATTTATGCAGTATATATATTTTAGACTTAGGATTAAAATGTAAAAAAAAGCAAAGAAATTGGCATGATAGACCATTTTGCAATTGTTGATATTTGAGTCCATCCCTTGTTGGAAAGTTATTTACATGTGTCAACAAATTTTTATCCTGCTAGTGAAATCACTTCCAGTAACTATTGCAATGCTGAGATACAGAGAGTAATCAACCTGGAGAAAAGCATTTTGGGAATCTTAAAAGTCAGTAGATACATACACATTTAAGTGAACAAAAATAATATTCATCTGAGATTTTCATGGAGTGTTTGGCATGATTGGAGAAGATATGTTTTGAAAGCTAAAGTTAAAAAGGCTACACACATCTGAGATGAACTATAAAATTCTGTATCAAGAATATCTCTTCTATGTATCTACATACTCATGTTTTCAAGTGAAAATCTATCTTGTATCCAAATTCTTCTTTGTTGGGCCTTTTAAATACTAAATGCCAATTGTTATTGATAGCAAGTTGCCATTTCTTAAGTAATACTTTATCAGTGCTTGCCTTATTTCCCTATACATACTGTACATTTAAAAATATGTACAAAAAATAAAAAAAATCCAAAGCATATGCTTTATCTGTGCAATTTCATGAGGCAGTGTTTCTTATATATATTGTTGGAAATTTTAAATCACAGAACTTATCAATTCAGTAACTTTCAATAGCATCTCTGTCTTTCCCTCTGGATCCTATTATTCAAACTTTGAACATATAGTTTTTCCTTCCAAATACATTTGTTAAGTGCTGATTATATTAGATAGGATGCTCATCTGTGACTATGTTAAATGAAAAGCACCTTCATGCAGACTTGCTGCAACCCTTCACCAGTGAATTATGAAACTTGTTTGTATTTCTGGGTTCCCTTGCACAGGATTTGTTCTTATATCAAGTTCTTTCAGTTGTGCTTCCATCTCTTTTAATCTGAACTGATTCTCTGCCCAATTTATCAATTACATTCTAATGACACAATCCTTCTTCTTTAATTTTCATTCTCCTCTTATCACTTCTGCATCATTTGACACCACTGAACACATTGTTCTTTTCAAAACCTTCTTCTCCGCTGAGACTCTACCACCACCACATTAGATTATCACATGAGATAACACAGATAGGAAATACCTACCTCAACATCATATGCAAATGATGCTCCACAAGACTGAATTCTCAATTACCATATTCTATATATGGTATATACCATATATACCAATTCTATATATCCAATTCTATATACCAATTCTATATATCCAGTGCTGACTCTTGGGTTTTCCAAATGTGAACATCTTTGAGGTGAATCTATGACAAGTCTGACAGAAAGCACTTTCATTTGATTGGGCACACTCACTGACTCTTATATCTGTCTCCATTTACTGCATATACATTTATGTCTATAATGTCTATCTCCTCAGTTGTAATTATCTCCCAAGTACTCTGTTGTATGTGGAACTCTGTGAGGAATATGTATCATCGGTGTACGCTATGGGCATTGCTATTTCTTTCTCCTTAAAGCAGCTATTCCCTTTGATTTTCCTACTTGCTGATATTTCTGCCAACCATTTAATAATCTGGATTCAAAAACCTCATCATCACTTTTTTCCATCACCACTTCACATCAAACCAGGTTGTTAATTCTATGTGTTCTCCTTAACCATCCCACTAGCACAGATCGTTCCTTCAAACTGCTATAACTGTTGAAATATCTTTTATTTGTGCTTCTATTTCTCACCTCTTCCTCCTTGCATTCTTGACTGCATGGCATTCATCTCCCTAAAATATCACTTGATCGCATCTTTCCTCAGATCAAATATGTCCATAATTTCCCCTCTCTACTGGATAAAATCTCCATTCCAATCTAAGCTTTCTATTAATGGTACACAAAATATGGTAAATATGTGAGTAAATCTAATCATATAAACATATCTGTAATATTTAAAACTGAAGACTAAAGTGTATGAAATAGAACAAAATACCAGATGATGAGAGCAGGTAAAATGAGAAGGTGATGGATCATAAGGGTTCTGACTTTGGTTGGGAGGAAAAACTAGATGATTACTTTTTAGCTTCTAAAATAATCCAGAGTAAAATTTTAAGGGTAACCAATACAATAATAAAAAAAGAGTGCATAAATTCCAAATATGAGAAGGAAAATTAGAACAAGAATATAAACTCATACAATCCCAAAGAATACAGTAAAGAAAGGGAAATAAGCAACAAAGACAAAGCAACTAAATAGCAGAAAATACTATATTACATGTAAATTTAAGTACAGTTAACCCTTGAATAACAAAGGCTAAAACTGTGCAACTCCACTTCTATTTGGATTTTTTTTCCAACAGTAGATATTATAGTACTACACTACCCACAGTGGGGTTAAAACTGAAGGTGGGGAATTGCAGATGGGGAGGGCTGACTATACATTATATTTAGATTTTTGACTATATAGAGGGTACCTATCCTAACCCCATCATTTTTCAACAATCAACTGCATTAAAGTAATTATGAGAAATATACATAAAATATGAGTGACATAAACTCTCCAATTAAATGGCAAATGTGATCAGAGTGTATATCTATCTAGATAGATGCACATAGCTTTTAACCTGGCAATATAGTATTTATAAGAAACATATCTGAATGTACACATGGAACAAAAGTTTGATGATAAAATATAAGGATATGCTAAACAAATACAAACCAAGAGAAACCGAAGGTTAATATATAATATATCAAGCAAAAGACATTTTAAACTTAATGCATTCTTAGCAAGAAAAAGGGTCACTACAATAGCAAAAGGGTCAATCCAAGGTGAACAACACTATTCTAATCTTTGACTTTCTTAAAATTGTCTCCATATATGGGAAGGGGTAAAGGGGCCTGAAAAAGTATAGGATAAATGTTCATATCTACAAGTTTAGTGGTAGAATTCAACACACACACAGAAATTCCCATCAATCCAGTTAATAAGCCTGATTACATGAACATGTAAAAACCATATTTCCAAATATGTGCCTAAATATTCTTTTTAAGCTCATATAAAACAGCTACAAAAGGTTGCCATGCACTGTTCAATAAAGAGAATCTCAACAAATTTCAAAAATCTGACATCACACAATACAATCATGTTATAAATAACAAAAAGAAAATGAGAAAATACATCTAGAAATTTTAAAACATCATTATAAATAACTAAGAGTCAAAGAAGAAATCATAATGGAAAATTAAATATACTTGGAAATAAAACACTTGAGGTATTTGGAGGAATTTTTGTTAATATTTACAGGAGAAATTAACCTAAATATGGATCATAACACAGTCAGAGAAAGAGCTAAACAAATTCTATCAAAGTATAAATTTTTAAAAAGGACAAAAATAGAAACAGAAATTAACAGAGAACCTCAAAATAGGCAAGACTTGAAGAGAATAATAAAAGTTTAAACCTGCATGGAAAATTGATCAGGACAAAAGGAAAGATAACAAAAATAAAGGGAAGAGGCATGCATATATTCATAAAAGAGATTTTAAAAGATATTTTTAATGTATATATGTAGTCAAGCTTAAAACTTTTGCACAGAGAAACAAACCATCAGCAAAATGAAAAGGCAACCTCCTAAATGAGAGAAGATATTTTCAAATGATATATCCAATAAGGGGTTGATATCCAAAATAGATAAGGAATTAATACAACTCAATGTGCAAACAAAAAATGCAACCCAATTGAACAAAATGAGATGAGGATCTGAATAGGCATTTTTCCAAAGGAGGGATATAAGATGTGAAGTGAAGTGAAAGTCACTCAGTTGTGTCCAACTCTTTGTGACCCCATGACTATACAGTCCATGGAATTCTCCAGGCCAGAATACTGGAGTGGGTAGCCTTTCCCTTCTCCAGGGAATCTTCCCAACCCAGGGATCGAACCCAGGTCTTCTGCATTGCAGGTAGATTCTTTACCAGCTGAGTCACAAGATAGCCAGACACATAAAAAGACAATCAACATCACTAATCACCAGGGAAATGCAATTCAAAATCTCACTGAGCTATCACCTCACACCTGTCAGAATGAATACCATTAAAAAGACAAGAGATAACAATTAAAGAGGAAAAGGAATCCACATGCACTGCTGGTATGGTAGGAATGTAAATTGGTACAACCACTATGGAGAACAATAGTATGGTGGTTCCTCAAATATTCTAAAGCAGAACTACCATGTGATCTAGCAGTTTCACAGCCAGTAATTATCAGAAGAAAACAAAAACACTAATTCAAAAAGATATATGTACCCCAATATTCATGGCAGCATTACATATAATTGTTAAGACATGGAGACAATCTAAGTGCCTATCACTAGATGAATGGATAAAGAAGATATTTTATATATATATATATATATATATATATACACACACACACATATCTTAATATAGAGCTTTAAATGTAATATGATATAAGAAATAAATATATACATACACATATAATTGAATACTATTCAGCCATAACAAGGAAAAAAAAATTGTGATTTGCAACATCATAGTTGGACATTCAATTCAGTTCAGTCACTCAGTCATGTCTGACTCTTTGCAACCCCATGAACCACAGCACACCAGGCCTCCCTGTCCATCACCAACTCCCGGAGTATACCCAAACTCATGTCCATTGAGTCAGTGATGCCATCCAACCATCTCATCCTCTGTCATCCCCTTCTCCTCCTGCTCTCAACTTTTCCCAGCATCAGGGACTTTTCCAATGAGTCAGTTCTTCGATCAGGTGGCCAAAGTATTGGAGTTTCAGCTTCAACATCAGTCCTTCCAATGAACACTCACGACTGATCTCCTTTAGGATGGACTGGTTGGATCTCCTTGCTGTCCAAGGGACTCCAAAGAGTCTTCTCCAACACCACAATTCAAAAGCATCAATTCTTCGGTGTTCAGGTTTCTTTATAATCCAAATCTTAACGTCCATACATGACTACTGGAAAAACCATAGCCTTGACTAGACAGACCTTTGTTGACAAAGCAATGTCTCTGCTTTTTAATATGCTGTCCAGGTTGGTCATAGCTTTTCTTCCAAGGAGTAAGTGTCTTTTAATTTCACGGCTGCAATCACCATCTGCAGTGATTTTGGAGCCCAGAAAAATAAAATCAGCAACTGTTTCCNAACGTCCATACATGACTACTGGAAAAACCATAGCCTTGACTAGACAGACCTTTGTTGACAAAGCAATGTCTCTGCTTTTTAATATGCTGTCCAGGTTGGTCATAGCTTTTCTTCCAAGGAGTAAGTGTCTTTTAATTTCACGGCTGCAATCACCATCTGCAGTGATTTTGGAGCCCAGAAAAATAAAATCAGCAACTGTTTCCACTGTTTCCCCATCTATCTGCCATGAAGGAAGGGACCGGATGCCATGATCTTTGTTTTCTGAATGTTCAGCTTTAAGGCAACTTTTTCACTCTCCTTTTTCACTTTCAGCAAGAGGCTCTTTAGTTCTTCTTCACTTTCTGCCATAAGGGTGGTGTCATCTGCATATCTGAGGTTATTGATATTTCTCCCAGCAATCTTGATTCCAGCTTGTGTTTCTTCCAGTCCAGCGTTTCTCATGATGTACTCTGCATAGACGTTAAATAAGCAGGGTGACAATAGACAGCCTTGATGTACTCCTTTTCCTATTTGGAACCAGTCTGTTGTTCCATATCCAGTTCTAACTGTTGCTTCCTAACTTGCATATAGGTTTCTCAAGAGGCAGATCAGGTGGTCTGGTATTCCCATCTCTTTCAGAATTTTCCACAGTTTATTGTGATCCACACAGTCAAAGGCTTTGGCATAGTCAATAAAGCAGAAATAGATGCTTTTCTGGAACTCTCTTGCTTTTTCGATGATCCTGCAGATGTTGGCAATTTGATCTCTGGTTCCTCTGCCTTTTCTAAAACCAGCTTGAATATCAGGATATTCATGTTTCACATATTGCTGAAGTCTGGCTTGGATTATTTTGAACATTATTTTACTAGTGTGTGAGATGAGATGAGTGCAATTGTGAGGTAGTTTGAGCATTCTTTGGCATTGCCCTTCTTTGGGATTGGAATGAAAACTGACCTTTTCCAGTCCCGTGGCCACTGCTGAGTTTTCCAAATTTGCTGGCATATTGAGGGCTGCACTTTCACAGCATCATCTTTTAGGATTTGAAATAGCTCAACTGGAATTCCATCACCTCCACCAGCTTTGTTCATAGTGATGCTTCCTAAGGCCCACTTGACTTCACATTCCAGGATGTCTGGCTCTAGGTGAGTGATCACACCATTGTGATTACCTGGGTTGTGATTTGGACATTATGCTTAGTGAAATGTGCTCACTGAAATATTGTATGTTATCACTTATATGTGAAATCTGTAAAATAAAACAAATGAACAAATATGAAAATAATAGAAACAGACTCACCTAGAGAACACACCTGTGGTTGCCGGTATGACAGAGGTGAGGAGAAAGAGCAAAATAGACTAAGGGGATTGAGAGGTATAAACCACTAATTAAGAGGAGGGAGGGGGGTTTAGGATGGGGAACATGTGTATACCTGTGGCGGATTCATGTTGATGTATGGCAAAACAAATACAATATTGTAATGTAATTAGCCTCCAATTAAAATAAATAAATTTATATTAAAAGAAAAGAATGCATTGTACAGCATAGGTAATATGCACAAAAAGAAACCTGATACAGCATGAATCTGAACAAACTCCAGGAGATACTGAAGGACAGGGAAGCTTGGCGTGCAGCACTCCACAGGGTCTCAAAGAGTCAGACATGACTGAATGAATGAAGAACAACAAAAGCTAACTGAGCACCACAAAGATCATACTCTTCCATAAAAAAGCAACGCCTCTGGGAAGCTGCTGTCCACCAGCAAACACGATTCCTCTGCACCCTTTTCATTTATGAGTGGCCACATGAGTAGTTTTGGCAAGAGGGACATAAGGGGCAGTATGATCATTTTCTGACCAAGTTGTTTCAGAAGTTGGCATGCGTTTTCAATCCTTTCTTCCTCCATCTTTCAGCTGGATACAGAAGACTACATAATGTCCTAGTGGATGGTAGAGACATAAGAGGGAAGGAGCCTGGGTTTTGAATATTGACTGAAACCAGCTGCATAGTATGAGGTATCTGAATTTGGGGAAACTAGTTTTTTTCATAGCAACTGACTTTATTATGGGCTTCCATGGTGTTTCAGATGGTAAAGAATCCACCTGCAATGCAGGAAGCCTGGTCAGGAAGATCTCCTGGAGAAGGGAATGGCAACCCGCTCCAATATTCTTGCTAGGATGATTCCATAGACAGAGGAGCCTGGTGGGCTACAGTCCATGAAGACTTGAACATGACAGAGTGACTAACACTTTTACACTTTATTATAAAATATTTGACATAGGACACAGATTACAACTATTGCAACTCAGTGTGGATAGAATATATTATTCAAGATAAAGTGTTCAGATAAATGATTACTCGCACTGGAAAAAATTTCAAATCACTCTCTCACACCATAAAGGACTGAATTCTTGATGGATTATAGATTTAAAGGGGTAAAGGAAATTTTTAATGATTGAAGAAAATACTAGAGAATATTTGTGTGATCTCATGGTAGGGAAGAATTCTTTAAATGAAACTCAAAGACAAACTATAAGGAAAAGATTAACAAATATGACTATATGAAAAGTAAGAGTTTCTGATTTTTAAAATATACCAATGAGGTGAAAATACAACCTACAAACAGAGAAAAGATTACTAATCAACCTCAAGCTGACAAAAATCATTATACAGAATATGAGGGATAGATAGTTACCTCACACAAAAGACTGAGCAATAAATGTAAAATGTTATTCAACATCACTATTAATAAGAGAAATCTAAATTAAATGAGACAGCATTTTATCAAGTCTTTATATGATACTAAGAGTTAGTAAAAGTGTGGAAATATGTGAACTTCTACACACTAATGGTTTTAGGGTTTTTTGTGATACATTTTGGAAAAAAATATCGTATCATCTTGAAGTTTGTGTCCATATAAGTTGACCCATCAATTACATTCCTAGTCACTGGCACTGAAGACATTCTTACTCATGTTCACCAGGAGACATAAACAATTTTCTCAGGAGTACAGTTTATTAGAACAACCCCGAGATCAAGCCACTTCCCATCAGTAAGAACATAACTACAAAGTGTTATATAAATAGCCGTCAAAAGGATGGAACTACAGCTGTGCTTGCCCATGTGAGGAACCTCAGAGAAAATGTTGAATTACAAATGAGTCAGAAGAGATTACATGCATTATAGTATTTATATACAGTTGCAAACCACACAAAAACTACTCAGTGTACATGAACATGTATATATATCTGTGTGTACACACGTACATATACATATACTGGAACTTTTTTCAATTAAGAAGATGATAAATACATAATTAAGAAAGACTAATTATCCTTGCATGAGAGAGAAGACTACTGTTTCCCAGGGATACATGGTACTTCAAAGTATCAGCATCATTCTGGAAGTTAGGTGATGGTTATGGAGTATGTTTATTATTATTTATACCTTACACATACATTATTACAATATACATACAATATGCATGCATATTATGATCTGTGTATGAAATATTATATATCAAAAACAAAATGAGTTATAAAATGATCTGCATGATACTGTTTTAATTTTCAAAATAGATGTCTATGTATAGAAAGCATAATATGTGGGAAAGATATACTCGCAGATGTTAATAGTGGTTATCTCTAGTTGCAGGATGATTTTAATTATGTACAACTCAGAAGAAATTAAGCACAATATAACTCTCCTTACTAAATAAAAACAGTATCAGATGGGCTGTTAGAATTCTGGCAACTGATAATGATAATCCTGGCAACTGATAAGAAGAAGGTATAACTAGAATAGCAATGAAAGGAACTTGAGATGTTGGCAAAGAACTCAATGTCTCACAGCAACCATTCAATAATCTCCCATGTGTGCACTGCATTCTGCAGGACTTAAAAAAAAAAAAAAGAACTATTTGTGAAATCACCACTAGAAAGACTCATTCTAAAGTATGTGAAGCTCCAAGTCAGCTCAGCATTGCGATTTTACAATATTAAATCAAGGCCAAGTTGATTTGGCACCTTTGGAAGAACAGACACTAGCAAAATGTCTCAAAACCACCTTACAATACCTAAACCTAATCCAGTCTTTACAGCATTTTAGTGCAATGCTCTCTGAGGACCTGCTGCATAAAAACCAGCTTATCAATGTTTAACAGACTTCAGTACAATGTTGAATATAGGATTATAAACAAATAGAATCACAGAAGGTAAAATCGTTAGGTTCCAGACCATTGGCAGCTAATTGAGGAGAGGGGCATAGGAGGAGGTCATTTCTATATTTAGACCAACAAAAGTAAAAATGAAGCTGCTTTAAAAATCAGAGCACACATATAAGATTTATGTCACATTATTCCTTAACCTCATTTTAGAAAAAGATTCAGGAAAATGGCTCATCAACATAAAGGAGAGCAAAAGAGGAGTTGATTATTACATAAAGAAAGGCAGCAATATTAAGTATTTTGTTGCTATTGTTATTGTTGTTGGGGCCTAAATTCAAAGTTCAAGAATTTTACTAAAGGCTTTTTTAGACAAAGATTTCTGACAATAGAGTCCTAGAGTACAAAGCCTCAGATAAATGCCTTGAGGCTTAGAAAGTCTCTTAAAGGAACATCTTAGACAAAACAGAATAGTCTTATAACAGTTGCATGAAACCTTAAAAGGATAAAAGGCAGAGATCTTCCAGTAAACCTCTCTTTCATATTTCTTTTCAGTCTAATCTAATATTGGAAATTATTTTACTTATATGATTTTTAAAAGAGAGGGGGAAAAAAAACTAGGCCACTTTTCAAAAACCTGGATTTATCCTTTTTAACTCTCTAATAGACCCAATGGGCTTCCCTGGTGTCTTAGATGGTAAAGAACCCACCTGCAATGTGGGAGACCTGGGTTCAACCCCTGGGTTGGGAAGATCCCTGGATGAGGGCATGGCAACACACTCCAGTATTCTTGCCTGGAGAATCCCCATGAACAGAGGACCTAGGCAGGCTACATACAGTCCATAGGGTTGGAAAGATTTGGATGCGACTGAGTGACTTAGCACACAGCACAATACACCCAAGATATACTTGTTTGCTTTTCTGAATGTTCTTTTGTGACCTAGTATAGATATACTCTCTCTCTCTCCTAGTTTTTACATCCTTATTTGCAATTGAATACAATTAGTTGCACATATAATTCACTTTATATTTCCCTCCTGATGATTGGAAAATATATTTACAAAATTGAAAATATATGTACACAGTAATGACTACAATCTTCAGGTACATGCAAAAACATAGGATCAATCTCACGAGCATCATGTTGAAAAAGACATGACACTAAGGAGTTAGTCAGACACTAAGGAGTACATCGTGTATGGTATCATTTATAAAAGGTACAAAAAGGAGAAAAAATAACCTATTTTCAGAAGCCTGATCAGCGGTGCCTTTGCAGGTTAATGATTACAACAGAGCAAAAAGGGAGTTTCTGGGGACTTGATAAGACTAAGTTACATGCTAATTTTCCAGATGTCTTCCATTTGTGAAAAATCAAGGGGCCCTCTAACCATGATATGTGTTTCTAACTATGAGAATATCTACCCCTCAAACTCCCTGTAAGTAAATAGTAACCATCCTCATGGTCTAAACCTCTAAGTGAAAGTGAAGTCGCTCAGTCGTGTCCGACTCTTTGTTACCCCGTGGACTGTAGCCCACCAGGCTCCTCTGTCCATGGAATTCTCCAGGCAAGGATACTGGAGTGGGTTGCCATTTCCTTCTCCAAAAAGACCTCTAAGACCTCAAAAAGACCTTCTCCAAAAAAAACCTCTAAGAATTGACTATTATGTGAATACAAATGCATCCCGATAGACACAGGTTCTCTGTGAAGGATCTGAGAATACAACCAATGGTCAACACTGTAGCATTAAGGGTTAACATCATGAAATAAATTTAGTCTTATTCTGAGTGTAACTGGATCAGGTAAGAGAGAAAGAAATTTCTTTTTTGTTTGTTTATTTTTATTTTGTTAAATTTTTATTAGAAAGAAATTTCTTGAAGACTTTTCTAGAAGACTTGAAAATCTAGAAGACTACTAAATTTTCAAGGAGGCTAGAAAGAATCCTCCTTCTGTGGATCCGTAAAAAAGGAAGAGATAATCTTGTAGTGTTGCTTTGTTTTTAAAAAGTGGGCAAAGGTTCAAGGTTGATGCTGTTCGAACGTACTTACTGCTAAATTCTACTGAAATCTCTTTTGGATGGAAATGTTTTCTTTCTTTTCTTCCTGATAACTATAAATTGAGTTGAAATGTCCCAATAAGGCAGGGAAAGTCTCTCAAATGCAAAGTGTTTTCAATGCAGATATCACAAGGAACATATGCCAAATCAAACAGCATCATAAAAGCTTGAATTCAGTAAGAACATTCCAATTTGAAAAGTTTATTTTTAAAAATGCTTTCAAGCCAAATGTAAGTTTGCATACATTAAATGCTTTCAGCAACAAGAGAAAGGGTTTTGTAATTCCAAAGAGTGAGATCTTTGAGCCAAGAGAGAACAAACAACAATTTCAGATTCAAACACTCACAAAGATTCTAACTTTTTGGTAAATGCTACAGATCACTGAAAATGATTACCTGACTATGGAAGGAACTTACTCTTAATTAAGATGAAAAACAAATTCATTCAGAGTTAACTTGAACCACTAGAAAGAAAGTGAAAATGTTAGTCGCTCAGTCCTGCCCAACTCTTCACATCCCCATGGACTACAGCCCACCAGGCTCCTCTGTCCATGGGGTTTTTCAGGCAAGGATACTGGAGTAGATGCCATTTCCTTCTGCAGGAGATCTTCCAACCCAGGGATTGAACCCGGGTCCCCTGCACTGCAGGCAGATTCTTTACTGACTGAGCTACCAGGGATGCCCCTGAATAACTAGATGCTCACTTAAAAGAACACATCGTGAGCATTCAGTTTTCACCCAAGGGAGTAAAAGTGAAACAGTCCTCCTGAAATTGAGTTCTTTGTCCACATGTCTTTCTTGATTGGTTGATTCATTCAGTGATGAACTAGGAAATATTTTGGGAGCATCCCTGTTGGCTTTGACAGTAAAGAATCTTCCCACAATGCAAGAGACCTGGGTTCGATCCCTGGGTTGGAAAGATCCCCTGGAGAAGGAAATGACAACTGACGCCAGTATTCTTGCCTGGAGAATTTCATGGACAGAGGACCCTGGCAAGCTACAGTCCGTGAGGTTGTAAAGAATCAGACACGACTGAGCGGCTCACACACACACATGCACACATACACAGACCTTTTGCTAAACATAGGATTTATGGGATTAAAGAATTTAGAGTGGGCTCTCAAGGAGATTACAATCTATTGAGGAAGTAAGATTTTATGCTGTAAACTGAAAGACTTTCTGTGGAGACAAAAAGGTGAAAGTTTTCATGAATGTGAGCGTACTGAGGCATGGATAGGAGAAGAGTTGAATCAACTTACAGTGGGCAGAGCTTGTGGAGGGCTTTCAAGATGTAAAAAAAAAAAAAAAATCCATGGAAGATAACTGAGGCTGGGATAAGAAGCATACAGCAGCCTTATAAATGGATGAGTTCAAGGAGGACTGGTTAAAGGCAAAGAGATCAGGTAACAATTTCCTGAAATCACACATCTACAATTGACAGACGTTTGAGTGGTTACACAGATGGAAACAGTGATAACTGAGCTGTCACAGACACTGCAAAGAAAGAAGCTATAAACAACTAGACTATGGAGGTTAAAAAAGAAATCTCTCCAACACTGCAGAGAAGGGGAAAGATTTGTATTTATCCTTTGCACATTTTAATTTCGGCAATGCCTATGATTATCTGTAGCAGCACAAACACCTCTAAGTATTTGCTAAGAGCAGTTTTTTTCAGGGTCTGTTCTGGGGACAATTTTTTTCCCCTTGTCACCATGACAATGCTGCCAAAGTAAATTATCGATGTAAAGTTGCATTCCTTACTTCAAACACTTTAGTGGCAAAATACTGGATAAAGGGAATCATCATATTTAAATATATATGTGGAATTACGTTATATAAAAAGGCTTGATGCATTTTATTTAAAGGGTTACATATTGACTTTTTTCTTTGGTTCACTGAATGATCAATGAAAATTATAGTAGATCTTTTGGATCAATTACCCTGAAGGTGTTCAGCCTCTTCTTCTCCATGTTTTTGCTTTACTTAGGAGCTACAAAGCTAAAATATTTACCTTCCTAGGCTTTCCTGCACCTAAAGGTAGCTAGATAACTTGATTTCTTGCCAAGAAGATGCAAGCAGAAATCCTTTGTTAGGAATATAAGGAAAAATTTTACTATGGATAGATTCAGCAAGCATTCCCCACCCGACATTTTTATTTCTTTTTTTGTGCCCTTCCTTGCCCACCCAACCCCCCATTTTTCTGGAATATGAACACAGTATTGGCTTGCTGCAGCAGTTCTGTGAACATGAGGATAAAATGCACAGACTAAAAAATGGTGCTTCAGAAAGGCAGAAAAAATTTAAATCTTAGTGGTGTATTACCACTGCTGCTGCTGCTAAGTCATTTCAGTCGTGTTCGACTTTGTGTGACCCCATAGATGGCAGCCCACCAGGCTCCCTCGTCCCTGGGATTCCCCAGGCAAGAACACTGGAGTGGGATGCCATTTCCTTCTCCAAGGCATGAAAGTGAAAAGTAAAAGTGAAGTCACTCAGTCGTGTCCAACTCCTAGCGACCCCATGGACTGCAGCCTACCAGGCTCCTCCATCCATGGGATTTTCCAGGCAAGAGTACTGGAGTGGGTTGCCATTGCCTTCTCCGGTGTATTACCACATCAGTACTCAAATGCAGCTTCTGGATATCTTTTTATATGAGAAAAATATATCTTTATCAGTTTAAGCTACTGACAGGTTTTCTGATGCTTACAGCAAAACTGAGTCCTCAAAATAACCATCATATACCAGAACTGGTATATACAAGGATGTATATGATAAAATCTCTATTCTCAAGGCATTAAAATCTAATAATATTAATAGATACGAGCACTTATTTTTGTACAGAAATATGTTCAGCAATTTACAAATCATCCAACATAATCCTCAAAGCAAAATTGTGAAATAGATGCTCTTGTCTATTCCCATTTTAAAGACGAGATCACTGAAGTAGAGGTTAATACGGATTTTGTCATATATCTTGTAAATGCTGAAACCCTGATGATAGGGACTAACACTAATGTCATACTAGGAGGAAGAAAAACTAATACACAAAAAATTACAAAGCTATTTTTAAATATATTAATACATAGTAATACATCAGTGAAATGTTTAGAGGTTTTTAGAAATTAAAGAAGGATTAAATCTAATGTAATGCTCAAAATTCTCCATGCTAGACTTCAATAGCATGTGAACCGTGAACTTCCAGATGTTCAGGCTAGATTTAGAAAAGGCAGAGGAACCAGAGATAAAATTGCCAACATCCATTGGATCATACAAAAAGCAAGAGAATTCCAGAAAAACACCTACTTCTGCTTCATTGACTATGCTAAAGCCTTTGACTACATGGATCACAACAAATTGTGGAAAATTCTTCAAGAAATGAGCATACTAGACTACCTTACATGCCTCCTGAGAAACCTGTATGCAGGTCAAGAAGCAACAGTTAGAACCAGACATGTAACAATGGACTGGTTCCAAAATGGGAAAGGAATACGACAAGGCTGTTTATTGTCACTCTGCTTATTTAACTTACATGCAGAGTACATCATGTGAAACGCTGGGCTGGATGAAGCAAAAGCCAGAATCAAGATTGCCACGAGAAATATCAATAACCTCAGATATGTGGATGACACCACCCTTATGAAAGAAAGTGAAGAGAACTGAAGAGCTCTTCATGAAAGTGAAATAGCAGAGTGACAAAGTTGGCTTAAAACTCAACATTCAGAAAACTAAGATCATGGCATCTGGTCCCATCACTTCATGGCAAATAGATAGGGAAACAATAGAAACACTGACAGACTTTAGTTTTTTGGGATCCAAAATCACTGCAGATGGTGACTGCAGCCATGAAATTAAAAGACCCTTGCTCCTTGGAAGAAGAGCTATGACCAACCCAGACAGCATATTAAAAAGTGGAGACATTATTTTGCCAACAAAGGTCTGTCTAGTCAAAGCTATGGGTTTCCCAGTAGTTACGTATGGATGTGAGAGTTGGACTATAAAGAAAGATGAGTGCCAAAGAATTGATGCTTTTGAACTGCAGTGTTGGAGAAGACTCTTGAGAGTCCGTTGCACTGCAAGAGATCAAACCAGTCCATCCTAAAGGAAATCAGTCCTGAATATTCATTGGAAGGACTGATGCTAAAGCTGAAACTCCAATACTTTGGCCACCTGATGCAAGAGCCCACTCATTAGAAAAGACCCTGATGCTGGGAAACATTGAAGGCAGGAGGAGAAGGGGACAAGAGAGGACGAGATGGTTGGATGGCATCACTGACTCAATGGATATGAGTTTGAGCAAGCTCTGGGAGATGGTGAAGGACAGGGAAGCCTGGTGTGCTGCAGTTCATGGGGTTGCAAAGAGTTTTTGAATGTTGAGTCGCAGAGTTTGACACGACTGAGGGACTGAACAACAACAACATGTCTAATGTAAAAGACTAAAATAAAGGGAAATTATTGATATTACTGTGTTAATTGAAAGAATACCAATCTTTCATTGTGAAAACTTCACAGATGTCTATCTTCTTAATTTTTATTTTATACAGTAAAATAACAATGTTGATTAACGATGTGTTAATTTCAGGTATATAACAAAGTGATTCAGTTATACATATACATGTATCTATTGTTCAAATTCTTTCCCTTTTAGATTATTACACAGTATTAAGCAGAGTTCCCTTGCTGTATAGTAGGTCCTCTTTGGTTATTTATTTTAAATATAGCAGTGTGTACATGTCCATCCCAAACTCCTAGATGAGAATCTGCCACTATGATGAAAGGTTTTTAAATTGCTGCTTCATCTAATGAACCTAATTGTACATTAAACACTAAGGCTCAAAGTATAATACAAATTTAAAAAATATAAGTTCTAGCATCCAATGGACTTGGCTTTACATCCCTGTTCTGCCAGTGATAATCTTATGAAACTTGGCTTCAGTCCCCTTTTCTGAAAATGAGAATTACAGATTTGTGATCCAGTAATATTGTAATATTTTTGAAATATTTAGTGCTAACTTGCATAATTATAAACTTTCCACAATCACTACATAAAATAATGATTATGAACACTCAATAAACTGTTATATGATCCAAACATAAGCATAACAAAATTTGATCTGCAGATGTTGAGGGATATATCTGAATCTTTGTTTTTACCTGGGCCCTAGTTTGTATATGTAAAACAAATCTTAATGTTTTCAATAATTAGTGATTAAATTAAAAAATAAATTTAAAAATTCTTCCTAGAATAATAGCTAATACCATGGTATTTTCAAGTTTAAAGATTATTATTAAACACTTAAGAAGAATAACTCTGTCCTCACAGAGCTTTAGTTGTAAAAGGAAAAAAAGGTAACACCATTTTAGCAATTTTTCCCCATTAAATAGGAAATAACTAACCTTGTTTTGTAAACTTTTTTAAAATGCTACTTTATTACATAGAAAATATATTCTAATACAGTGGTTCTCACACTTTCCGGTGCATTCCAATGATGTGGAGATCTTGTTGAATGGGAGATTCTGATTCAAGGCCTGGGGAGGGTCCTGAAGTTTGGCATTTCTAACAAGTCCACAAGTGATGTCCAAGTTGCTTCTCCATGGATCATAGTTTGAGTAGTAAGACTCCAATATGCAATTTGGTAATGAAAATTTTAAGTGATGATACATTACAATAATTTAAAATTGATAGCTTCATTCCAAAGGAAATAGGATAACCAGGGAGAACATATCTTTAAACTACAACAACACAAAACTGGAGGGAACACTGAGAGCAATGGAAGATGCAAGACAGAAGAAAAAGAAGATCAGGAAAAAGCTGAGAGGTAGTGGTGATGTAGAGTGTGGAAGTGTAGCTGGATTCAAAGGGAACAGAGCAGAAGTTTACAAGAAAAAGAAAAGAGAACATAGGGGAAACAGAAGAGAAGGATGAAAGAACTGTAGACTTGACTTCATCTATAGATGATAAGCTCTTCATTCTCCTAATTAAGCACTGGCTGGACAACTGTGAAGTGTCGTTAGATCGTCCAAGTTTGTCTAACAAACTATCATTAACCAGAAAATGGGTGCCCTTTCTAGCAAAATGGATATAGAGGTTTCAACTTTCATTTTACAAATTTGTGTAAATCCATACATAGTTAAATCCCAGAGCAAGAGACTATCAACTCTGCCCATGACCAAAAGAAGGATTTAGAAGGCAAGGAGGTCATTTAAATCTAGGCCATTCACCCCGAGCAGGTTTGCTGTGCCTATGATCAGGTTTGAGATGGTTTAAGGATATAATTAAGTCCATTGCATATGATCAGGTCAAAGGCAATTTCACGTAAGAGAGGGTACATAGTCATCAGGGAGTTTTAAAAATAATGAAAATGATGGGGAAAAAACGCTACATATCTAGTCTTTTGGTGAAAGTGCATTTGCTGACACTTTTCCCGCAAATTGTAAGTTCAAAACCCATTCAACCTGTACAACACAAACGTGAGAGATGAGCTAAATGTGTGTGTGTTAAGCTGTACAATAACTGTTGAAATCAGCTTCTGAGTGCTGTGGGATAGGATGCTTAACTCTAACCAAATGATTTTCAATGTAAAAGGAAAAGTTCCTGACCTAAATAACCAACAAAATATAGACAAGCAAGGAAGAAATGTGGATGACTAGTCTTAACCATTGAAATTACTAATTCATATTCATATTTGATTGAATGTATAAAAAGCTGAAAGTTTAACTCCCGAACACTTTGGGAACATGAACAAATGATCTTAAGAATAGATTTTTTTCCCTCTTGTTCCTAGCTGGAAAAGCTTCAGTACTTGCTCTGCCCTTTTGGCAGAGACTTTGTCTTATGTGTGCATTTAAGGCATTCAAAGGTGTCTACATTCACTGGACTATAAGAATGAGAGGTTTCCTTTTGGTTCTACGAGTCCATCTAATAATATTCCTGTGGGTTTAGGATACCTTATGAAAGAACACTCAAAATGGATGTGAAAACAGCAAAAGAACAACATGAGCTGTAGCAGGCAAGAATTATCATCATTCCTCTCCGATTCCTAGGACATACGGATAGAAATTACTTAAAGACTCGAAGTGTGGGTGTTACAATATTTTCTCAGTTCTCAGTAGATGTTATAAACTACATTACTGATGCTATGACTGAATAAACCAACCAAAGTTACACTTAAATATGGGCTTATTAACAAAGTTTATAGCCGAAATGACTTGTTTCATATTTCTGTTGCACTGACCCTCTTGACATGGAAATCATGACACGGAATGATATGCCATATCCATCTTTTCCTTTATTTTTTTTCACAATAAATATTACAGTTGAATCTTTCTCACCATGGTATACTTTTCCGCATAATCTTTGAGTGATCTCAAACAACTGTAAGCTAACCAAAGTGTATGCTTTTGAAGTTAGATAGTGAAATATCTTACCCTCCAGCATGTGTAAAGACCTAACACTGAACAACCTAGCACCTTGAAAATCTTAATGTATTTCATTGCAATATGTATTGTATAAACACATATTATATTATATATATGTTTACTGTCCAAATATATGTATATGCACACATTTCTTACATGTTTTTCTTGTTCAAATCAATTACTTTCTTCAAAGAAATCTTTGTTTTCAGTTAAGAAATATTTTAAATTGAATATTACCATCTGGAAGCTGCATATTAAGAAACAACTTGATCAGATGTCAATGTATAAGTAATGATGACCGTGCATGAGTACTCTGGGTTTCCATTAAACAATGATTTTTATAATTGGCATCTGTCCTTATAGTAGAGGTATATTATACTTCAGGACTTGGCCAGTATTTGGAAAAAAAATCTATAGAAATTAAATTCTTTAAGAGTATGGATATGAGAGTTGGACCACAAAGAAAGCTAATGCTGAAGAATTGATGCTTTCAAACTGTGGTGCTGGAGAAGACTCTTAAAAATCTCTTGGACAACAAAGAGACCAAACAAGTCAATCCTAAAGCCTGAATATTCATTGGAGGAACTGAAGCTGAAACTCCAATACCTTGGCCACCTGTTGTGAAGAGCCAATTCATTGGAAAAGACCCTGATGCTGGGAAAAATTGAAAGCAAGAGGAGAAGGAGACAACAGAAGATGAGATGGTTGGATGTTATCACTGACACAATGGACTTAAGTTTGAGCAAATTCAAGAAGATGGTGAAGGAGAGGGAATCCTGCCATGCTGCAGTCCATGGAGTCACAAAGTGTTGGACACAACTTAGCAACTGCACAACAAATGACAGGCCTGTCTATAATGAAATGATATTGTCATTAATACACATATACTAGTTTAACAACTATCTTGGCTTCACCAATATTCTCCTTTAGGCAGAAGACATATGAGCAGTTGGAGTGCAAGAAAAATGGCTATATTTATAGGTGTTTCATTGAAAATTTTCTGGTGTTTTTTCCAACTTTTATAAAAATAACTTATCAAAGGAAATTTAGATAAAGCAACTATAGGACTATGTTTTTGTATAATACTGCACAAAACAGTATACTAATAAGCAGTGTCTAGCATTCTAGTTTCAAACAGACAAATACTTTTCCAGTAAATTCTACAAAAGTTCATCAAGTGATTACCAAGGGAAATTAAACATTCAAAGAGTATTGCTACCTCTTTAAATGTAAGAGAATTAAAGTCTGCATTTATCAATCAATCAATCATATTTCAAAGTGGTACAAATGCAGTGCTTGAGGTATTTACTTGCCAAATAAACCACTAAATCATTTATCAACCATGTCAGGATTTTGAGGCTCTATTTGTATTGCCATTAAAAGCAAAACAAAAACTGATCTCAAGGTACTGACAAAAATACAAATCACTCCACTTAAATTCTTATCTCTAGGTGGCCTTCTCCAAAGATACTAAAAAATATGGCAAATGCAGTATTGCCATGAATTCAAATTATACCCAAAAGCTCACTGTATAAATTCATTTCTTTTGCAAGGGGCTCATTCTTTTTTGAGAAAACTGTGAACATTATATAATTTATTTCTGTACAAAAGATTAGGGTCACCAATAATGATGCTCTACATGCTTCCAACTCATCATTTGCTGTTGTTGTTCAGTTGCTAGGTTGTATCTGAATCTTTGCAACCCCAAGGACTGCAGCACACCAGGCTCCCCCATCCTTCACTGTCTCCCAGAGTTTGCTCAAATTGAAGTCTATTGAGTCAGTGATGTTATCTAACCATCTCATCCTCTGCTGTCCCTTTCTCCTTTTGCCTTCAAACTTTCCTAGAATCAGGGTCTTTTCCAATGAGTCAGCTCTTCGCATCAGATGGCCAAAGTATTGGAGCTTCAGCTTCAGCATCAATCATTCCAAGGAATATTCAAGGTTGATTTCCTTTAGGGTTGACTGGTTTGGTCTCCTTGCTGTCCAAGGGACTCTCAAGAATATTCTCCAGCACCACAGTTTGAAAGCATTGATTCTTTGGTGCTCAGCCTTCTTTATGGTCCAACCTTCACATGCATACATGACTACTGGGAAAACCATAGCTTTAACTATGGAGACCTTGGTTGACAAAGTGATGTCTCTGTTTTTGAATATGCTGTCTAGGTTTGTCATAGCTTTTCTACCAAGGAGCAAGCATCTTTTAATTTTAAGGCTATAGTCATTGTTCACAGTGATTTTGGAGCCCCCCAAAAATAAGATCTGTCACTGCTTCCACATTTTCCCCTTCTATTTGCTATGAAGTGATGGTAAATCTTGTCAAAATTCTATTAATTTAAAACATATATATTGGGACTCCCCTGATGGTCCAGGCTAAGACTCCATGCTCCCAATGCAGGGGACTTGTGTTCGATCCTTGATCACAAAACTAAGATCCCACCTGCCACAACTAAGCCCATGAGCTGCTCTCTAGAGCCTGTTTGCTCCACCTAGCGAAGTGTCATGATGAAGATCCAGCATAGCCAGAATAAATAAATAAAACATACATTTATCAAGCCGATTGTGTGCCAGCTCCTATGATATAATGTGGGCAGGAGTATGTTCAGTTAAGAAGCTCTCAACCATGAAACATTGGGAATATCTTCTAGACTATGGCTTAGGTGAGGTTTGGAAATTTGCTCTTTAAGATGCTAAACCATACCACCACCACCCTCATTTTGACTTTGCTGCTCAGACTGAGAGATCTTAGTTCCCCAATCAGGTCTTGAACCCACGCCCTCAGCAGTGAAAGAGTGGAGTCCTGACCACGGGACCACCCTTTTAGTGCTTCATTTATCCAATCAGTTTTGTAAACCACTGAGTTGTACGAATGCAAAACTTTGAAGAGAGAACCTCTGGATTTGCAAAGACTAAACCATCACGTGACTGATATGTGAGAATAGCCTTCTCTACTATGACTCTACCTGTCAACAAGAGCAACCTGGAAAGAAAGGGAAAATTAGAATCCTCCTAAAACTTAGGGCGAGAGAAAAGATAAGTCTTTGAAGGTGAAAAAATAAAACATTTACATTCTTTGCATGCAAAATAGCATCACATGTTGTTGAATATACAATTTGCTACTTGGGGAAGCAAAAGTACTCTGTCTATACTACACATAAAAAATAATAACATGACCCACAAGAAATAAGGATTTTTAAGAGGAATGAATATGAAATTCTCAACTAAGATAAAAGAAATTGCTCCCTCAAAGCAAAACCCATAAAAAAGAAGTGGTGCTCTCATTTAACCAAAATTAAAAATCAATGGGAAAGAGGAGAGAAATAAACACAAAAGAATCTTAAAAGTGGTTATCACAGGCAATGAGATTAATAATTGTTTTATTTATTTTATCTAGATGTATTTTCTAAAATTTCTCAAGAAATACACATTTCTCTGAAATAGAATTTTTAAAAACCTAGAAATGCAAAAGAAAACCAAGAAGCTGTCTACTAAGTTCCAACTAAGAAAACCTCCAGTGACCATAATGCCACAGTTAATGGATGGGCAGTCACTGTGATTTTCAGAAATGAAATACATACTTTAACATTTCAGAGAACTCATTGCTATCACACTTTTAAATGGTCATAGCTAGGAGACTTCAGTCAAATCACGTCACCTATCTGGGCCTCAGCCTATTAGCTACAAAATGGGGATAATAATAGTACCCACAGAGAAAGGTAGCTTTGGCAAAGAACCTGCTTGCCAATGCAGGAGACATAAGAGACAAGGGTTCAATCCCTGGGTCAGGAAGATTCTCTGGAGGAGGGCATGGCAACCCACACCAGTATTCTTGCCTAGAGAATCGCATGGACAGAGGAGGCTGGCAGGCGATAGTCCATGGGGTCGCAGAGTCAGACACACCTGAAGTGACTTACCATGCACGTAGGAAGGTGGCGGTGAGGTTAAATACCTAATACGACACATTTAGCCTGTGCCTGACATAATGAGTCTTCCCTCTAGAAGGTGATCACTCCGCATTAGCTCTGCCAGCAAACTGAGAACATGTCTTCTTAACATCCATATGTTCAATCCACCAACAATTATTGATAGCCAAGGCAACCTGATTGACCTGGTTATGGAATCATCTGAGGACGCTACTGAAACTATACTGTACAGTATGAAGAGACGGTTAAACACTTTGATATAAAAGTCTAAAGTACTTTCTAAGCAACATGGCAGCAATGAGCACTAATCCAGATTCTTTTGTTAAGAGCGGATGTTCTTCAAATAGGTTCTTTTTGTTTGTTTTGTTTTTGAAGTACAAGTGACCTGTTCTTCAAATGGATTCTTAATGAAAAAGATTTGTTGAATCAAAGTCACTTACAATATGCTTAGGAAAAATGAATTAAATGAAGTTTACCTTCCCGAAAACTCAATATCCAAGTTGTGATTCTCACTACTAGTTAACATAAGAACTAAAAGAAACTTCCTGTTGAGCCCAAGAACCACACTTTATCATGCTGCTGCTGCCGCTAAGTTGCATCAGTCGTGTCCAACTCTGTGTGACCCCATAGATGGCAGCCCACCAGGCTGCCCTGTCCCTTGTCCAGGCAAGAACACTGGAGTGGGTTGCCATTTCCTTCTCCCATGCATTAAAGTACAAAGTGAAAGTGAAGTCGCTCAGTCGTGTCTGACTCTTCGTGACCCCATGGACTGCAGCCTACCAGGCTCCTCCGTCCATGGGAGTTTCCAGGCAAGAGTACTGGAGTGGGGTGTCATTGCCTTCTCTGACACTTTATCATGAATTAAGCCAAATATGCCATTATTGCTGACTGATGAAAAATACTTGAATTTTTCCTTCTGAAAAAGTTATTTCACTTTTGGTAAATTAATTAGATGTAATAACAGTTTACTTACTATATTAAATAATACAACAATATTATGACTTTCCCCATTTTTAAAAGTGTTAACCTATACTTTGTAGAAACTCCAGTTTTTCATTTATAGAGGTATCATAAACTTCCTTTAAAAATATATTTTAGCAAAAAGGAGTCAATTTAAGGAAAGATATTAAGTATGTAAAGCACAGGTAGTAATCAACATGACCAACATAAACAAGCAACAGTTTACAGGACTCAAGTTTGAGAAGTAACATGCTATTTTCTGTTTTTACTTGGGCTGGTAGAAACAATACAATAGGTTCCTATTTTATAACTCAATTATTCTTTCAAATGAGCCACAGTATGCAAATAAATGTGTTTGTTTGAATACAGTCTTATTAGTGTAACTATTTTAAATGAGAAAGACATAGATAGTCTTTACTACTCTCAAGTAAACACTTATGCTACATAGCAATAATTAAAATTTGACAATCAATTAGCCAAATTACTAATCAGTAGGAGTCAGCTGAAGTGCCACCTAGAACCCACAAAAGCTAAAATGAGGGGAAGCGAATTATTAAATAAAAACATTACTTTTTCAGTGCAGATTTTTCTATCTACAATGATTGTTCAAAAATTCTATTATGCATATACAAGTATTGACATAAAATTAAATATAACACAAGAATTCCTTGCACCAATTATTTTCTTTTATATATATATATATATATATTTGCCATTGTTTAGGAAATGAAGGAAAATCACATCTAATTTACATGCAGTAGCTTGTCAAGAACCTCATTCTTTGGCACTTTCTCAATATTATTCAAGAACAAAAATATTGAGAATTAATTACTTCATTAAATTCTAGCTACATTTTAAATGGACAAATTTGGTATCCTCAGTGTTTTTAGGTTATTGCACTACTGAGGCCCTTAATATTAATATTATTTGAAATAATGTGCATACTCCCTGTATACTTCTGAATCATGTAAATACCAGGCATGTGTTTATTTTATAATCGAGATGCTATCTTCCAAAATGATCATCTGTTTTTACAACTGATTTTAAAAGACATGAGTTTTAATGAACTTTATAGGCAAATAAACTAAAACACCCACAATCAAATGTTTTATTCTTTCCTCAAAGCAGCCAAAAACTCTCTTTCACATGCTTAGTTATAATATCTCAATATAAAATTGATGTAGCTCAAGAGATGGTCCTGTCTTCTATGCCTTTTCTATTCTAAGTCAGCCTACAAATCACAACTATGGAAATGGGCGGGGGGTAGGAAACCAACACTTAAGCAACATACTGAAAAAAAAGAGTGCTGTCCATTAAAATAAAAACAAATCCTCCCTTATGACATCTGCAAGTCAATAGGTAGACAAAGCTCAGCTACTCTAAAAATAAGATGATAAGAAAAACTCATCATTTAGCATAGAGGAGAGAGCTGTTTACTGGATGTGAGCATATTCATATGCATTATGCTTTTATGTGTGGAGTATACACATTACATATAGTTTCTCATTCAAGAGCAAAACGCATGAGAAACAGCACATGTTCCTTTAATGAGCTTCTATTCACAAGTTCCAAACTCTCAACTTTCCCCTTTTCAGACATTCAAATCAAGCTATGGTCAGTGCCATTCCTTGGAAGCCGATAGATGGCATTGTTGTATCAGGTAGCTCTGTCCTGCCTTCAAAACACGAGGTTTTTCCAACATTATCCAGGTCTTTGTGAATTTCCCCAACATCTTTATATAAATCGTTTGAAAATCCTTGTAGAGAAAGTTCTCAGCCTCTATGGTTTTGACTTGCTTTTCCACTAAAACTGAAGAAGAATTGGGTTATTTCCTTCCTGAGTTATGTAAAAGTCACAGGATAAATCTTTCAACCTTCAACATATTCTAATTTTCCACCTTATTCTTTTCATTTTATTTAAACCTTAAGCACAATCTTTGTACTAGAATGTACAGGAAAGTTCTGGCTTTCCACAGCCTGATTTCTGACTGAAAGAACGGCAGCCAAATCTATAATGCTGCAGGTCATTTAGACTTGGTAAAAAACCGATTTCTGTTGAATTAAATATAGTTATCCTTAATAGCAAATGTATGGTCAAGGTTTTGGGTCATTTTTGCTTTAATGAAAGCAAAATGTCTTTTTTACTCCCTAGAGATGGAATCAGATTATATAAGTATAAAAGTTTCAAAAGTCATCAAACTTTTAAAGGGTTGAAGTCTCATTAATTAAAAGTAAAAGTTTTCCTCTGAGTTTGAGCTTTATTAAAGAGTATATAAAGACTTCTCCCACTTGAACTGTTTTCTTCCTATGATTTCAATTTTGGGTGGGCAGTTTTCAATAATCTAGGGTGGTGAGGGACAGGCAAAGAAAATAAATACTAAGAAAATTTATGGATTTCGAAAAATGTTTTAAACAAATCTTATATTTCTTCTAAGCTTTCAAACCAGCTTTAAGAAAATCATATTTCAAACCATCTTGTTCCTTGATCAATAGGCATGACTACTAAACAGTACAAGAGCTTAAACAGATGGCGGGGGAAAAAAGAAAAATAACGAGCTTGAGACACACACCCCAGAATGTTCCAGAAGGCAGTAGAATGAGATCACCTGCAGGACACTTCATTTCAGTTGTATTTGTCATACCCTCTAGTCAGGTTGACACCTAGGCTCAAAACTTAAGCCATGCAAAGGCTTCCATCTCCCTGGGATGAAATGAGTAAGAAAAAGATCTCAAAAAACAAAGCCAAACCATTTGTTTTGTGCCTGCTAACCTCAATCATGTCAGCTTTCCCTCATTTTTCCAACAGAGCAGTTTACTATCCACTTAGGACAAAACAGAGAATGCAGAAAGATAGAAGGAAGGTATATGCACACTCACGTTTATCTGCTTGCAAACAGAAAAATTAATAATGACTATGAAGGAACTAGAGGAGAATATTTCAACGTTAAATGAAAATCTACTTTCCAGTGATTCAAGCTATGTCTACAGGCCCTAAATCCAACAGTATTTTGTTTCTACTTTCCCCCACTGCTCTCCTCTTCTCTGCTCCCTCCACAGGCAAAATAACTGGAAAAAAATAACAAGTTAAAGCAAAGTAATCCAAATCAGAACGTTAATAAAATGCAGGTGCATTTCTAGGACAAAAGGCATCAATATCAATTTGCTTACAGGTAAGACTGGTCTCATTTTCTCCAGGGTACAAATATTTTTCCCTGACAACTGGTGAACAGTGAAGCATGCTATGGTGAAGTCTGTAGAGAATAACAGTAGCAACTAAAATTTTCAGGGCCACAGACTAAGATTACAATATAGTCTATGTTATTTCTTCATAAGGATATCCTGTAACCCTTTGTTGCATTAAATATAATTGGAGATTTATTTCCATTTCATTTGTATAGCATTATGTGTTAACTGGGAGTTATTTAAGATCTGCTTCTTCTGAAGACCATTATTAGAATTTTCTACAATAGCCTAGTGTTCACATAAATATGCAATAAAAATCATTTAAATATCAACATTTAATTCGCAGTCACTTGGTATTACACCTGAAGCCAGATTTGTAGAGTGAATGTGAAGAAATGACTGAATATTAACCATATACCTTAAAATAAAAACATTTTTTTCTGGAGTAATCTTAAATTTTCTGAGTTTCCTAGAAAACCATCACCACCTTTTGATCATCATTGGTTAATACAGTGAGGCCAATATATTTTGAAGAAACTATTACTAAGTAGAGAGTGCTGAAAAGCAGATAAAATATGCATATATTTTCATAGCTTTATGGAAAACTCAAGCAAGGAGAAAGTGCTATAGAGACTTTTTGAACTTAAAAATATGATCATCTCTTTAACTTATAATGTGAAAATATATGGCAGAGGGGACTAGTTCTGGAAACATTTTGAGGTTTTCTTTTCTCTAGATGTACCAATTTTGTTGCTCAATTATTTGTTTACCAATGTATTGAGAAAATAGGCTCAATATGACAAAAGAATGTAACATTTTATTCATATACATTTTATACCAACAAACTTTGAGTTTTTATTAATGTCAACTTATGATGTAATCTGTTTTGATATTTATAGTTAGATTAGATAAAGTGGTATCCTCTCTATATCATAGGAATCATTTTAAATAATGGTATTGCTTTATACTAACAGATTTTCTTTAGACTTCTTGAGGCTGAGCACATATTTCGAGGTCAATTACTTCTGCTGGCAATTCAGGAACCTGATGAGACTCTGAACTATTTTCTAAGGTATCTACTATACTTTTAGGTATCTTCACAGATAGATAATTTTATTTATTAAACTAAAATCTACCTCCCATAACTTCTACACTTTCCAAGCTAGAATAAGTTTTCAAACAAGCTAAACACTAGATTTTCATCAAAACTGTTATCCTATTTCCTGTAGATATTCTTTTTCTCATAATTTATTTACATATTCCCCACGAGGCATGGTGCTGACACTCTTCACCATTTATATCACTGTATCAAAGACATGTTTTATCTTGTCCATACTTTTTTATAATTTCAATCCTTTTTGTTGTAAAGTAGCACCTGGTGCAAAAACAATCAAGTTATGATTGCATCAGAGGTCAAGGATAATATTAAGAATCCAGAAAACAGAGAATACGAGTAAACGGATGGGGACGAAAGGGAAACAGGAAGGAATGGAGCAACAAACAAGAACACAAGCAGGACAGCAAGCAAGAAAACACCTAGTACACGTGTCAACTCTTTTGAAACAGTTCATGACATTTGATACTGTCAGAAATATGAGCCTAAATTCTACTTCAAGATTGTCAGATAAAAGGATCTAATGCTGTCATATGGGTTTCAAACAGGCCTTTCTCACTTATTCTTTGGAAATAAGACTTTTCTTTTTTTCCAGTGGTCTTCATAAACTGATATAAGATGCATGGACTGAGACAGCTACAGCTCATGAGAAGTTAATCAGAGTAAACCCAAGGATACTCACAATGATGGCGCATAAGAGCTAAGGCACCAAACTGAAAAGATGTGGCTGGACTTTGATGTTTTATGCTCCTCTGTTTGTTCTTAAAACAAATATTTTGGCACTGAAATCAACCCACTAAGCAATTAGGACTATTAATATTGAGTGAAAGTGCTTTTTAACTACTGTTTATTTTGTTCTGAGTTTAGACTACTGGAAACTAGAGAAAGTCAGTCAGTGGCTCTGTATAAGGATGGAACGGTGCCCTGGTGGCTCCCATGGGCACTTTGTGATTGATGGTGCTCTGGAGCACATCTAACATTTTATCTTTAAAAAAAAACTTTAATTAACTGCCAAATATTTGATAATTGGGAAGTTTCATTTTCCAAATACTTAATACTCTGGAGGTTTCACTTATGAATCCAGATTTGAGACAACAAACTTGGATGATTTGATAACATGGGGACAGCATTGCTAGAGGGCCACAGTCAGATGGGCTTTAAGTTCTCGAGTTTACCATCCATCCTTTCCAGATTGCCCCACTGTCTACCCATCCTTTTACGGACCAAATCATCCACGTTTCTATCTGGCCACTGTAGATACTGGAATGAAATAAACCACCAGCGCTTCTCAGTCCTTCTCTGGAACATCCATGTTCACGTTCTATGGGCAAACCCTGAATTTAACAGCAACCACTTACTTATTGCCTGGTGGTCAGGGACAGGCTAGCTCCTCAGTCCCTGAATTTCCCTAACTGTAAAACTCTGTTCAGTTCAGTCGCTCAGTCGTGTCTGACTCTTTGCAACCCCATGAATCACAGCACGCCAAGCCTCCCTGTCCATCACCAACTCCCGGAGTTCACTCAAACTCACGTCCATCGAGTCGGTGATGCCATCCAGCCATCTCATCCTCTGTCGTCCCCTTTTCCTCCTGCCCCCAATCTCTTCCAGCATCAGAGTCTTTTCCAATGAGTCAACTCAAACTGGACAGTTACAAAAAATTATGGAAAATTCTTAAAGAGATGGGAATATCAGACCACCTGACCTGCCTCCTGAGAAATCTGTATGCAGATCAAGAAGCAACAGTTAGAACTGGACATGGAACAACAAACTGGTTCCAAATAGGAAAAGGAGTATACATCAAGGCTGTATACTGTCACCCCACTTATATACCGTATATGCAGAGTACATCATGAAAAATGCCAGGCTGGAGGAAGCACAAGCTATTCAGGAATCAAGGTTGCCATGAGGAATATCAACAACCTCAGATATGCAAATGACACCACCCTTCTGGCAGAAAGTGAAGAAGAACTAAAGAGCCTCTTGATGAAATTGAAAGAGGAGAGTGAAAAAGTTGGCTTAAAGCTCAACATTCAGAAAACTAAGACATGGCATCCGGTCCTATCACTTCATGGCAAATAGATGGGGAAACAATGAAAACAGTGACAAACTTTATTTTCTTGGGCTCCAAAATCACTGCAGATGGTGACTGCAGCCATGAAGTTAAAAGATGCTTGCCCCTTTGAAGAAAAGCTATGACCAACCTAGACAGCATACTAAAAAGCAGAGACATTACTTTGACAACAAACGTCTGTCTAGTCAAAGCTATGGTTTTTCCAGTAGTGACATGTGGATATGACAGTTGGACTATAAAGAAAGCTGAGCACCAAAGAATTGATGCTTTTGAGCTGTGGTGTTGGAGAAGTCTTGAGAGTCCCTTGGACTACAAGGAATCCGACCAGTCCGTCCCAAAGGAAATTAGTCCTGAATATTCATTGGAAGACTGATGCTGAAGCTGAAACTCCAATACTTTGGCCACCTGTTGCGTATAACTGATTCATTTGAAAAGACCCTACTGCTGGGAAAGATTGAAGGTGGGAGGAGAAGGGGACGACAGAGGATGAGATGGCCAGATGGCATCACTGACTCTATGGACATGAATTTGAGTAAGCTGCAGGAGCTGGTGATGAACAGGGAAGCCTGGCATGCTGCAGTCCATGGGGTCACAAAGAGTTGGACTCGACTGAGTGACTGAACTGAACTGAAAACTGGACTAATAATAATACACATCTCTCTTGATTTTTTAAAAAGTCATACAGTTTATTAGAGTGGAAGGACAAAGCAAAATCAGCAAAGGGAAAGGGAACATGGGCAAAATCAAGGGGAATCCAAGTGTAAGGTAACAAGAGATCTCTCTCGGTAGACTCACACAGGATGCCCCCAATCCCTCAGCAACGAGATGTAAAAATCTTGTTTTTGTACACACGTAAAAATCAACAAGGAAACTCAATAGAGACTCAGCACCTATGGTTTTTATTGTGGGCTAATGGCATAGGCATCCTTTGCCTACATGTACCAAAATCCCGGAATCTCAGAAGGAAAGCATTTGAATTTAAACTATGTCTCAAAGGATTATTGTGCAGATTAACTCAGTTTATATATGCAAAACTTTTAGAAAAAAATATCTAGCACACAGTAAGCTCTATAGTATTATGAGTTAATATTCTTCTTTTCTCTTTCTTCTATTTTTTCTCATTATCACCATCATCATCCTCACCACTACTGCTATAAGCTCTTTAACAGGCAAGATTCCTGACTGCCCACTTGTAATTCCACCCTTTCACTCAACTGACCAGATCACATCTGGCTTACCTAGATTGATTCTGAAATTCCTCCAAGTTCTATAGAATACAATATTAGACCTTAGTATATCTATGAATAGTTATCATTTTAAACTTCTATTATAATTCTATTATCTATTCTGATAGAATTATATTATTTTATAACTAAAATTAAGTGTGCCAAGGGCAGGGTCCTTATTTATCCATGTATGCCTTTAATTAAGTGGAATCTCAATCTATGCTTATTGAAAAAATACATGATCTCTGACTTTCATCAGAACACCAGATAGTACTGCACAATACACAAATAAACCTTCATTATCTGCACTAACTTTAGTTATATGACTTAACTGTTCAGACTCCCTACGTGCTCATTAAGCTAATGCAAAAGTACAAATTCTCATGTATGAATATTCTAAAATAACATTATATTGATTTGAAAGTCTTAGGCTGAATAAGGGCTTGATTCTTTTGTTGCCTTTAATTGCATGTTTTCCAAAGCAGATGTCTTTATTTTGAAACCTGGGTTCAGTCATTTTTATACAATGTGATTGTTTGGTTATACTTAGCCTAACAAGCTCACTGGTTGTTAAAATGTTTTAGCAGTTAGTTTTATTTCATTGATAAAAATCATAGATTTACTGATCCAAAGACTGTTTCATCCTAGATTTTATTCTATTAATGGATAATCTGATGATTATCTATTGTATACCCCTTTTATTGGATTGACAGATATAGGGTTTTTTTCCTAAGTATTATTTTCCCAGGTTTTGGGAGAGCAGAGTTGGTAATGAAATGTGCAGTCATGCCCCAATTTCAGTGCTCCCATGCTGAAGTCAGCACATAATAGCTCAAACAGAAGGGAGTGCTGAGATGCAAGCCTGTCAAAGGCTAAACCCGGGATTATCGCAGCAATGCGCCCATCCCTTTGAAGAAGGCTCCCTTTGGTGGCTTTTCAGGCAGTTGCTTGGCTACCTGTTTCTCAACAATATAAGTCTGTCTGGTCTCTTTTGCTCTCTGAAGACATAAGCACTGCCTTGGAAGGTTTTATCCATGTAACTCTTTACTTTCATATAAATTTTGTCAGTTATTTCATGAAAAAGAAATTCTTAGGCTGTTTGCTATATGTAATCTCTATCTGAATCACTCCCTATAATATACCCACCACAGGACAGCGTTATCGTTTTCTTTACTTTTCTCCTAGTACTAAACTAATCAAATCATTACACATTAAGAACACTGGAAATCACTTACTCTAAGTCTCTCTTCTCATAGGTTGCTGTAGTACCAGGAGAGATTAAGAGGTCTTCCCAAGTTCTCTTAGCTGATTGGTGGCAAGGCAGGTCAAATTTCAGGCAAACCACACTGGCCACCACTGCATACACAGGGAGTGCTGACTAAAATCATGCCAAACAATCAAATTCTGACTCTCCAGGTACATGCTTCTATATTTAACTTGGGCAGCCCCTTACTTTGATGAATATGTTTAGGGATTTATTACAGCATCATGATGTCTTATAACTGCATGCTAAATGGGCCTCCAGTTTGTACAATCAAGATGGGAGGGCTGCCTCTTTTATTATCAGAGCTTGAACATGCAAGCCCTATTTGTCCAAGTGTGTGCATGCTAAGTCGCTTCAGCTGTGTCTGATTCTGTGCGACCCTATGGACTGTAGCCCACCAGGCTCCTCTGTCCACAGGACTCTCCAGTCAAGAATACTGGAGTGGATTGTCATGCCCTCCCCCAGGGTATCTTCCCGACCTAGGGATTGAACCCATGTCTCTTATGATTCCGGCATGGACAGGCAGGTTCTTTACCACTAATGCCACCTGGAAAGCCCTATTTGTCCAAGAGGCTGTGCATACTCTGATCTTTAGAGTTTTATTCCCTGGGATTCTCAGGAGGCTAAATTTGAATACATGCATCACTAGTACATACAGAAATCAGTACAAGCTTTTCTAATCATATTTCTATCATTCCCAATGTTGCCACACCCTAAGTACTTTCCAGTTTCTTTTCATTGATTTTCATGTTACTAAACAAATGCAAACCTAAAACCGTCCCAAAGAAAATTACATACGAACATTTACAAATATAAGAGCAGTGATTATAGGAGAGTCATTTTCATCCATATCTATAGGAGACTTAGGACTGTTAGGTGCACAGAGATAGCTTTCACATAACTGTCATATATAAATATATATATATATAAACAATATACACACACACACACATAGATATATATTCAACAGTGTAAAAATAAAGAGCATGTTACATTCTCTTTCAGTTTAATTTAGTCCCAGATGCTGAGGCTTTGAGAATTCATACAGATACTTATTCCCATAAGTACACAGAAAAATCATGAGAAAAACATTATTATGTAGACCTTCATACAGCTATGTTTACAGCTGTGTACTGACTCATGACACCTGCCACAATCTTTACACATGACAGAACAGGATTCCAGGTGTACGTAAAAGCAAACTGACCAAAATCTCATGTTCTTTGGGGATTTGATTTGACCTAGACAGACTCTAGAGCCCTTCAGCAGTAAGCCGTGAATGGATTGCAGAATTTTCAATTTAGGGTGCATGGTTGCCCAAAGCCAGACAATGATTTGGTTTCAGCTGAGTGATAGGTAACAATTCCAATATGGTCAGTTTGCCCCAAAGTAACTTTTTATCAGAGTATACTTTATTCTGTAAAAGTTTATTGGGCACATATTTTACTTGGCTAAACCCAGCAAAAACTACAGCAGCTTCTTTGTAAATGTCCTCATATTTTTAAACATAAGAAAAATGTTATTTTGGATTTTCTGCATAATATCTGAACCAGAAAAAAAGATTATGCAGTTACCCTTTATGTATGGGGATGTTATGAATAGTCAAAATATTGTAGTAAAAATCAAAGCTGGATTATTATACCATTACTTCCAAATAAACTTCAGTTAGAAACTACTTCTAACAATGGGTTCATAGTTAGACTCATATTCAAAATGTTATATATGAGTGTGACACTGTCAAATCAACGTTGTGTTTTCAAAAGGTCATGTTAATGGTTGGTTAGTAATATTCTATTATGAACACATTGATGAAAACATAATAATCAAGAATTTAAAGTTTGGTGAAACACAGAAATTCCATTTCAGAGCCTGTCCTATAAAAAGATCTGTTATGGGAACTCATACAAAGGAATGATCTGAAAGGGTTTATTATGAAGAGGTAGCCTCTACTTAGGATATCCACACCGGAGTCTCTGCCTCCTCTTTGGACTCCCCAAGCCAAAGTCAGGACATAATCATTGCCAGCAGAAGGCCTATATTCACTTCCTATATGGTAAGAGTAAGACGGAAGTTTGAAATTTTTCATAGGCAGATGAAATTTCTAAAATCAGAACGAAACAATCTAAAACCAGAGCAATAATCTTTTCAATATGTGTGTCATTCCTAATCGCTGCACTATCGTACATTCTCTGAAACACCCCAAAGATAAGCAATGATTCAATAAATGAACAACAACTTCCTTAAAAAGTGAGCCATATTGGTCAGAAATGACTAACACGTTTTAATGTCCTTTCCTAGGAAGCAAAATCATGCTGGTCCCTTGAACAATACAGATTAACTCAAATACTAATTAGGCAAGACATTCAAGCCAGAAAGTATTGCCCTCAAGAATGATAATGGAGGCAAAACACAGTATTTTTTTAGTGCAATGTAAGCACATTTTAAAGTTTTTAGTGACAGTTTTAAATGTCTTTGTTTATGATTTGACATAAAAAATTAGGTTATGGACTCTCTACCTGCATTTATATCAGAACTCACCATTCCATCCATCCTTCCTCCTTCCTGCTTCACACAAGGATGAACTCGTTATCTCATTCATGGATCAAAGCCACTTTTTTATTCTTAATCTGACTCCTGTCTCTTTTTTTTTCCTGCTAATTCTACTGTGTATAAACTCCCTTTCCTCTACTGTGTATGGTGGTGGTGCTTTAGTAGCTAAGCCATGTCCTACTCTTTGCTACTCCATAGACTGCAGCCCACCAGCCTCTTGTCCATGGGATTTTCCAGGCAAGAATACTGGAGTAGGTTGCCATTTCCTTCTCCAAGGGATTGGAATTCCTGACCCAGGGTTCAAATCTGCATATCCTGCATTGCAGGCAGGTTCTTTACTGCTGAGTCACCAGGGAAGACACTACTGTGTATAAATATGTTTAAATATTACAACAGAAAACAAAGCCCAAGCCACACAATAAAAAACCTAAAAAAACAAACAAAAAAAAGACCCTGAACACCACCCCTGTTTCCTTCATTACGAGAGTACTTAGAAGAATTGGTTATAATTGACTGGTCTAGGAACCATCTCCTCAAGTTGCTTTGATCTGTTTGCAAATCTTTTCTAAACATGCTCTCAGTAAAATTGCTCATGACTTGATTCCAATGGACTTTACATCATACTTGACTTCTATGGAGCACTTGGCCTTTTTAACAATGGCCTTCTTGAATTCACCTTCTTTACATTTAGAGAAAATGTGCTTTTTCTTTTTTCTTTTTCTACTTCATCTATTCCTTCTCATTGTTTTCTTACAGTGCTTTCTCCTCTGCTGATCACTGAAATACCAATATGAATGCCACTGGATGTCTTTGCTTAATCTCCTTTTCAAATCATATCCTCTGGAGATAATTTCACTACTGCCTCTGTTCTGATAATTGTAAAATCCATGTGTCCAACCCACATCTTTATTCTAAGCTACAGATTCATGTATCCAACTTCCTCTGAAATATCTTTAGTTAATATTCTCTGGCAATACATAATCAAATATCTCAATTTAATTTATTATCTTCTCTCCAAATGCATTCCTCTTGCCCAATTTTCTCAGTGAATAACATCACCATACATCTAAGCCAAAAAGCTAGGAACCATCTTGTTTCTCCTTGTCTGTTATCTTCATATGAAATGAATAACTGCATTAAGATGCAAACTGGAAAGAAATGGAAAATTCTCATTTTTCTCAGATTGTTCATTGCCCTTTGATTTTCCATTTCAAATAGTCATCTTATGATATTGTAATTGTTGCTTTATGATAAAAATCATAGATTTCAGTCTAAGGCATGTGATAATACCTACTTCACAGGGTTGTTGTAAGCATTAAACTGAACAATACAAGTAAGCATGAGAAGAATGTATGACACACAGACATATCCAATAAATGTTGGCTATTATTAATTTATGATTCATATGCTATGGTGTGCTTTCCTTCACATTATTGCTAGAATCATCTCTCTAAAATAAAAAAGTAGGTCACCTTACTTCCCGCACTTTAAACAGCCCTCTACTTGCAAAAGCATAGCAAAACACTTAAGACATGGTACAAAATGTTCCTCACGGTTAGGCATTTGTGTTTTATCCTGGCCTTATCCTTTGCAGCATTCTAAACATAAATAATTACTTTTATGCTAAGATCCAACACTCTCAGCCTTTCTCACACCATTCTCTCTTTCTAGAATGATGCACCCTCATGCATGCACACACATTTGCATGTTCACATGTGTGTGTGC
The DNA here is from genome assembly GCA_006408695.1 of Aepyceros melampus. Taxonomy (NCBI): domain Eukaryota; kingdom Metazoa; phylum Chordata; class Mammalia; order Artiodactyla; family Bovidae; genus Aepyceros; species Aepyceros melampus. Next base: position 137,959 of record SJXQ01011946.1, on the reverse strand, counting down.
CCCCCAGACACACACTCACCTATCACTGATTGCCTAACAAACATATTAAAACTTAGCTCACTCCAAGCAACTTTTTCACCACCACTCATATAAAATTGTGCCCTATACAAATTTCTGTTGTAACACTTGTAAAACATTCAATATTTTACAGCAATGGCCAATGATTCCACAGAAACAGTGCAATATAATGACCCTTATGACTTAATTCACACACTTATTTATCTGTCTTCCTCTACCGGATGAGTGACATGTAATGGTAGGACACGTGCTTCATTCATTTCTGTGATACTCAAAATGAGCCCCATGAATAGCACATTTTTGGTCCTGAATAAATTGACTGAATGGATAGATGACAATTTCCTTCTTCCTGAAATTGTAGATCTCTGGTTAGAGCACTCATGTACCTCCTATGAACGGCAATGAACAACAGGGAAACAAACAAATATGGCCCAGAAAAACCGATGAGTATATCACTAATTCATTCTGACCATTCACCACAGCAGGCTCCATGTATGCCATATATGGTCTTGGGTAATCATGAGTAATACTGCAGCAGCACTGTTTTGAATGAAAGTAAAAATAGTGCAAATATATCTTTAAATTCTTAAGTCTGGCTCATAAAAATACATCTTAAATTCACTGGAATATATTCATCCTTACTCTTTTAGCAAGTATTGTTATACATCTCCTACATTCTGAAAGTGACTTTTGATGAAGGAGCTGTTAAACTACTGAGTAAATAACACGGCTTTTGAAATCATAATCACACATATTTATATAACAGACCACAAGATCAAGGAATTGTTACCTTAATTACACAAAACTCATATATAGAGTTTCTATTTTCCTTATTCATGAATTATTTTTAATCTTCATGTTCTATATTCAATATAAAATAAACAACAATGTATTACCTCTCCATGGAATTTTGATAAGAAGGAAATCGTTATCATGAGTAAAATAACACTTTGAATCTTCCTAGAACAAAATGTGCTTCTCAATACCTCACCTATGGGATATTGACTTTGTGGCTTTTTTGGCCTTCAATTCTATGTCATGGCCTTGTTTTTCTCTGGTTAACCAAACCGATCTGGTTATAACCATATGTGATTAGGATTGCATCTGCCAAGTGTATGAAGAGATGGGGCCCTTTTCAAATGGTTGAAATATGAGTTATGTATACTCAGTCACCTTAACTACTTAAAAATCATGATTGAAAAATCTCTCGCGTTGCATGCTGTTCATTATGCTGAAATTCTGCAGGATCTCATCTGGCAACCATTGGATCGCAAAGAGTCAGACATGACTGAGCGACTTTCACTTTCATCTGGCAATGATTTTTCTTTGTTTACATGCTGTGTGTATGTGCTCAGTTACTCAATCAAGTCCAACTCTTTGCCACCCCATGGACTGTAGCCCACCAGCGTGACTCTCCTCCTACTCCCAAGCTCAGACTATCCCAATTCAGTTCAGTCGCTCAGTCATGTCTGATTCTTTGTGACCCCATGGACTGCAGCATGCCAGGGCTCCCTGTCCATCACCAATTCCCAAAGTTTACTCAGTCTCATGTCCATTGAGTCGGTGATGCCATCCAACCATCTCATCCTCTGTCATCCCCATCTCCTCCCACCTTCAATCTTTCCCAGCATCAGAGTCTTTTCAAATGAGTCAGTTCTTTGCATCAGGTGGCCAAAGTAGTGGAGTTTCAGCTTCAACATCAGTCCTTCCATGAATATTCAGACTGTCCCAAGCAAGAGTCTATACCTCAGTGATGTCTGATTCTTTGTGACCCCATGGACTGCAGCATGCCAGGGCTCCCTGTCCATCACCAATTCCCAAAGTTTACTCAGTCTCATGTCCATTGAGTCGGTGATGCCATCCAACCATCTCATCCTCTGTCATCCCCATCTCCTCCCACCTTCAATCTTTCCCAGCATCAGAGTCTTTTCAAATGAGTCAGTTCTTTGCATCAGGTGGCCAAAGTAGTGGAGTTTCAGCTTCAACATCAGTCCTTCCAATGAATATTCAGACTGTCCCAAGCAAGAGTCTATACCTCAGTGACTTTCAGATTTATGACAGCTATCCTCTCATCCTCAATATTCAACACTCCTCTACTTATGCTCTTCAAATGCAGCACACCTCAAACTAAACAGGGCTAATTCCTCCCTAGATTTGCCTTCTCTTGTAATTGCTCCAATATTGTCTGTTGTCTCCATCAGCCATCAAAGTGACTGCCTAAGCCCCTCAATACATCCTGGCTAGCTTATCACTCTTCATTTCATCTCCACTCATTTGTTAGGCATTCTTATCATTTCTCACTGGACTATTACAACAGCTTTCAAACTGGTCTTTTTCTCCATTCGTTTTTTTTTTTTTTTCCACCCAGCCAACTCTGCACACTTCTACTAGAATAACCTAATTGTGCAGCTGCTCAGATTCTTCCAATAGCTCTCCATAATCTTTTAGGATACAGTCCAAATTCCTGCATGTGGCCTTCAAGGCCCTTCATGATCATCTCTACATTTACTGCTTTATTTACTTATCTCAACACTTCTTTTAGGAGCCAACATGTTTTAGAAAGGCATTTTACACTCAGAACATGTTATATCTTTGCAAATTCTTTTCACATTGTTTGCTTTTCATGCCCATCTCTGCCCCGCCACCATGAGCTGAGGAATACTCATAGATTCCTTCAGGATCACCTTAGCCATGAAGTCTTTCTAAATCTACAACTCAGATATAAGCGGTCTCACTCCTTGTTTGCTTTTCATTTCCTTTTCATGCATTTAAACAATCTAATTTATCACAATGTAATTTAAATAAATATTTCTGACATCTCTGATGAAAACATGCTTCAAGGGAAAGATAATGCTATGGATTTTTACTATTTTCCATGACTTATAAAGTTTATGACCTACTATAGGTGAATAACAATATCTGTGAATGAATGAATGAAGTGAAAATCCATCCGAAAAACAATCCGAGTCAGAGATCCAAATATAAAGGTGAAATTTCACAAGAGGTAGAAGAAAAGTTTTTCAGGGAGAAAATCTACCCAGTAATTAGAAATAAAGCAAAGTTGCTTAAGCTATAAGAATATAGTACAGTGTACCTTAGGAAAAATACTGAATTTGTGACAGAAATCACATGGCTTTATGCCTTGATGGTAGTCATAGTTGTTCAGAGTTAGGCATACATTGAAATTCTCTTTTATCTTTCTGACCTTTCATCCTGTGATATCTTGGGAGATAATTTTTTGAATAAAGGCAAGTTGTATAGAAGAGTAAAAAGATAAGGAAAACACATATAATATACTGTATTAATGTCAAATATTAAAATGGAGTTAGAAAGAACTGGAAACAATAAGAAAAAAGATAAAGTATTTTCCTTTGAAAATTAGAAAAGGAAGAGTAATACTTCAATATGATTTTAAATTAATCATTCTAACTGATTTAACCTCTTTAGTCTTATTAGGCTCTTTTGAGAAGGAAATATTTCTTACATAAGCAAAAACAATATGTTTTAATGGGTGAAATAATTTAGTAACTCTATATTTAGGTATATTTGCTAAAATATTAATATTTGAGATGTACAGTTTCAAGTACATTCTAGTGAGAATAATTTTTAAAAAGATATTAGGAACCATGACCTTTTTATATAGGTGCACCAAAAGAGAAGGGGCCCTGAAATAGACAGATCTCAAATTTTTCCTCTGTGACTCAGCCCTGGGTATTGCCTAACTCAAGGATAAGTGCATTTATATTCTTCTTTTTAGCAATAGTAAAACACATTTCAAAGATGACCTCTGTACCCAAATATTAAGATAACAGGCTCACTTATATCCCTTTTCTATATAGAAATTGAATCATAACATTTCATCCTTGAGAAAATATTACCCTTACAGTACTCTCAAGGCTGGTCTAAATTTGATGAGAAAATGGCAAACCTATGCCATCATTTCAACATTTGCTGAAGTGTTTTTTTTTTCTGGAATTTTCTTCAAAATCATCAGTTTAGTATAGAGCTAAAGAATATCTCATTCTAAGGGTAGACAATTAAATATTCTTTCATAAGAATGGATCATTCCTTTTTTTTTTAAACCAAAGTAATTTGAGTACAGTAGTTACTCCCTTCAATCAAATACCTATATTTTTCTTGTTTTCTTCATTCTAGTTCATGAGGTATTTCTATTTAATAGTTTACAGAACTTCTGACATACCTTCACTGTCTAAGAGTCCAAGTGTTTTCCATACCTAAATATGTCTGGATGTTACAGAGAAACCTAACTTTTATCAGTTCAGTTCAGTTGCTCAGTTGTATCTGACTCTTTGTGACCCCATGAATCACAGCACGCCAGGCCTCCCTGTCCATCACCAACTCCCGGAGTTCACTCAGACTCACGTCCATCGAGTTTGTGATGCCATCCAGCCATCTCATCCTCTGTCATCCCCTTCTCCTCCTGCCCCCAATCCCTCCCAGCATCAGGGTCTTTTCCAGTGAGTCAACTCTTCACATGAGGTGGCCAAAGTACTGGAGTTTCAGCTTTAGCATCATTCCCTCCAAAGAAATCCCAGGGCTGATCTCCTTTAGAATGGACTGGTTGGATCTCCTTGCAGTCCAAGGGACTCTCAAGAGTCTTCTCCAACACCACACTTCAAAAGCATCAATTCTTCGGTGCTCAGCCTTCTTCACAATCCAACTCTCACATTCATACATGACCACAGGAAAAACTATAGCCTTGGCTAGACGGACCTTAGTCGGCAAAGTAATGTCTCTGCTTTTGAATATGCTATCTAGGTTGGTCATAACTTTTCTTTCAAGGAGTAAGTGTCCTTTAATTTCATGGCTGAAGTCACCATTTGCAGTGATTTTGGAGCCCAAAAAAATAAAGTCTGACACTGTTTCCACTGTTTCCCCATCTATTTCCCATGAAGAGATGGGACCGGATGCCATGATCTTCGTTTTCTGAATGCTGAGCTTTATAAGTCCCTACTAACTCAAGTATACAAATTTCCCTAAGGGATCTTGCAGACTGACTTTATAAGCACAAAACATAACAACTAGAAAGAATCAAGACATCAGCCAAACCAATCCTCTCATATGTAAAATGAAAGGCAATGTTAAGTCTAAATCCTTAAAACTTTGTAAGATAAGTGGAACATGGTTGTTAATTGAAATTAAAAGCCTTAATTATCTACAGAATCTACCAAAATTTGCCTGGGTTCAAATCTCTGATGAACCATCTGTTCTAAACAACTCTAATTTTATCAGATTCATGTTAGGTTGATTTAGTTTAAAAGTGAATAATGAGAATCTGAGAGCCTCTCCTCAATGATGAAATATAAATATGAGAGAATAATCATGGTCACAGTTGAAAAGCAGCATGTTACACACATTCCAAGTTAATAATGCAGATTAAAATATTTGGAAATGAGCTCAAGAAATACTACATTAACTGCAGACTTACTAGTGTTTCTGAAAACTTTGCACAGTTTGTTTATATCACAGAGTAATTAAATTACAGTACTGGTGAATTCACAATTTTAAATTATAAGAATAGTACATGTTTATTAACAAGAACACAAAAAGTAAATCCAAAAAACAGCACAAAAAAGCAATATTTTGATGATTCAAACCCATGTTTTTGTGTGTTTCTTTGTATATGCTTTTATTTTAAAATTCCTACTCAATTTTGTTTTCAAAAGTAACTATTTAAAGCTCAATACTGCCTATTAGAGATTGTGAAAATTGAAAAACTTAAAACATGATTATTTGTTTAAGATGCTTACAACTGAATTATGAGCAAAGGTAAGTACAAAACCTACAAAGTCACTTCAAGATATGATCTAAAAAAAAAAAAAAAATCTAAAGACTCAATTCTCTAGGAAACCTGCTGAACCAGTGCAGTTATACAGGGAGGCAGTTTCACTCATGTGGGTGTAAGACTAAGAAACAGACAATCTATGGATGTCTTATTAGTTAGAGACACTATGATAAACAAAGGAGGCATGAGGAAGAAATCAGTCTAGATATAAGTCCTAAGGAAATTACAATAAGAAGAAAGGGGTCTTAGGATTCAGCAGGGATAGAACCGAAAGAAAATATTGGGTATGAAAACATTTAATTCTAGAGTAACTTAAAGGGGAAAAAATGGTATAATCAAAGCAGAGTGATCAGTAGAAAAGTCTGTCAACAGAATAGAAAATAGTTTGGAGTGGGAAGAGAAAAAGAGGCAAGAGGTGTATTAAAAATTATTGCAATAAATCAAATGTAACAGAATGAGCCTTAGTGAGGGTGAATAAAAGATAAAGATGAAAGATACCACAAAGAAAAACAATAAAATTTTTATAATTTTTATTATTGAATAATGAAATATGATTAAGACTTTTGAAAACTAAGAATATGTTTTTTTTTTTCTTTTTACTGGAGGCTTTTGGAAAGAGGACAGAAAAGAGCTACAGGTGAGAAAGATGCATATATGTACTTCCCCTTCCTTATAGTTTGGTCAAGAGGAAGAAGTATGTTCCATACATTGTGAGAAGCAGTAAGGACCTTTCTATCTCCATTTTGAACACTAAGAGAAAGTTGTTGTGCAAGGAAACTGTGGCAACACAAGAATCTACAACTCAGCTTATGAAGCAGGCGGACACGATTAGGCACAGAGGTGACTCCGTTTGCCCTCCCACACCTTCCTCAGTTTTTATGTGCCAGCCATTAAGCCCAAGGATCTGGTAATCTTACAACAGAGAAACAGCCTGTACCTGGAGAAAGATGGAAGACAAGGTAGACAATTTTAGGGATGGGTTTACAGTAGCTAAATAAGCCAAGGATCTTAGTAAGACCTTAATCAGTTGAGAGAATTTGGACTCTGAAGTTCATCAACTGCCAATTTCATTCATCCCATATGAGCAGAGCACCCAGTATGTGGATTTCTGCCATTAATTCCTCCCAGAATCAGCTCAAAGGGAAGAGTTTAGTTTCCTGTCTTCGACACAGTCTGATAAGAGCCGCTTCCCCATACTTCAGATGCTATTTTAGGGAGAAGTACAGGAGTCTGCAATAGAAAGCTATCTTCAAATTAGACTGAGTTAAAGCTAAAGAGACTGCTTGAATTATACCGATTAGAATGGGTTTAGATCAGATAGTATAAAAATTAGTTTATCTCAGACCCAGTAGGAATGGAGGTCAGAACAATTTCTGAAAATAAAGGACTCTATGTTACCCTACTCATTTATCAGCAAAGTGTCAATAATTTGAGACTCCATCACAAAACTGTAACTACTTTTTTCCTTTTATGGTTAAGGATGCTGATATCCTGAATGAATGCTGGAAAGAGTCTACAGAAAAATGTTTTTCTTTAATAAGGAGTCAGACAATTCATGTAAGTGGGGAAAGGTAGGCCCTTTGAGCCAAGTATAGTTCTACCATTTTTTGTCAAAAATACATTAGCTATGTATCCTGTAGCTGGTTTCTGAATGGTAGCCACATGTACACCCGTGGCAGATTCATGTCAATGTACGGCAAAACCAATACAATATTGTAAAGTAAATAAATAAATAAATAAAACTAAAAATTAAAAAAAAAATCATAAAAAGAAGTTAGGTGGGAGCAAAGAAAAACCTTTAACAAACAGATTCCCAAGCTGGTGAGACACAGCATTATATCTTGTAAAACTACACTGAAGATAATGGAAAGAAAAGAGGAGCACAAACTAAGGATAAAAAGTACTTCAAGCAAGCAAAACAACAAAGCGATGTGGCTTCCATTTTTCAGTGTTGAAGTGACCAAAGAATGTGCCTACAGTGCTGGAGTATCTATAGCAGCTTTTCAGCTGTAACAAAGAAAATATTACACTTATCCATGTCAGGGCTTCCCTGATAGCTCAGTTGGTAAATAATCTGCCTGCAATGCAGGAGACTCCGCTGTGATTCCTGGGTCGGGAAGATCCCCTGGAGAAAGGACAGGCTACCCATGCCAGTATTCTTGGGCTTCCCTTGTGGCTCAGCTGGTAAAGAATCCGCCTGCAATGTGGGAGACCTGAGTTCGATCCCTGGGTTGGGAAGATTCCCTTGGAGAAGGAAAAGGCTACCCACTCCAGTATTCTGGCCTGGAGAGTTCCATGGACATGGGGTCACAGTTGGACATGACTGAGCAACTTTCACTTTCTTTCACTTTCTTTCACTTTTCAGTTTCCTTCCGAGTATCTGTCCTATCTAAGTCTTCATCTCCACTCACTTAGAACACTATGGGAACTTAGTAACTGGGATACCAAGATAATAATAATTTTCACAAGGGATGACCATATTACACTTGTCATCTTAGCCCCGGTGGCTCAGAGGTTAAAGCGTCTGCCTCCAGTGCTGGAGACCCGGGTTCAATCCCTGGGTTGGGAAGATCCCCTGGAGAAGGAAATGGCAATCCACTCCAGTATTCTTGCCTGGAGAATCCCATGGATGGAGGAGCTTGGTAGGCTACAGTCCACGGGGTCACAAAGAGTCGGACACGACTGAGCAACTTCACTTTCTTTCTTTTCTTTCTTTAAGTGTCTAAAACAGAACAAGCAAGTGTGTGGGAGCTGCACCCATGAGCCCCTTCATGAGTCACAACAGATGCTATTAATTGGTTCCAGTGTTTCACTTCTTTCCTTTCTCACAAAGAACACTGTAAGCCTCTACTGATTCAGGAGTTGGCACATATGATTTAAAAAAAATCTACTATATTTGGAGTGACACATTCTTGGTGTTTTTGTCACTAAGTCATGACCGACTCCTTTGTGACCCAATGGACTCCTATATCCTTGGGATTTTCCAGGCAAGAATACTGGAGAGGGTCACCATTTCCTTCTCCAGGGGATCTTTCTGACCAAGGGATCAAACCCACTTCTCCTGTATTGCCAGGCAGATTCTTTACCACTGAGCCACCAGATAAGCCTGGCCTAAATAAATGTTTCTTCAATGAAGTACTGCACTGATGCAGAACTGGAATTTGTGGGTGTATGAAAAGGTACTCTTAAACATAGCTGGGAACCAGATTTAGAAATAGAACAAATATCTGATCATTTCCAACATTGATACCAACCCAAATATACCTCTAGCTAAATTATTTAGATTAACTTCATCTAAATAAAAGTAGATTCCTGGGATATAAGCTAATAATAATTAAATAAAATAATAAATGAATAATAAAATAATTAAACAATAATAAAACTAATATAATTCCAGTGGGATTCACAAAGCAAACAAAGAGAGGAATTGAGATGACAAAGCATATTAGCATCATTTGCTTGTTTTTATGGATGATCTTTTGCTTCAGTGTAAAAATTCCTAAAAATACAAAATGACAAAGTGCCGTTTCAGCAGGGAAGAATTTCTGCATCCTGCTCCATTTCAGGAATGGAGAAAAGGACTTGGGCAGGCATGTAGCTCAGCAGCAGGAAAAACAAATTAGCAAACAAAGATGAGCAGTGCCTTTTCTCAATGACTGGGATCCTGGCAGTCACGTCAGCCTCAGTGTCTGCTTCCACACAGCAGTCCACGGGTATGTATAAAACCTAAGCTTAGCCAATCAGGCACTCCACTGGGAATTTAGAAGGAAAATAGAACAGGTTTCTCTTGGTTAGAAGGTTCTACAGAGGTCATTCATAAAACTCTGATATTGCACTGTCTAGAAATGCCTTTCTGTCCATCCTTAGGGCCTATGATGTACAACAAACAACTCTTGTGACGGACACAGTGTCCTTCTGTTATATTTGCTCTCCTATGTTAAGACAGGAGGCCAGGCCAGGTTCTCTTTCTTGCAGTCCAAATACAAACACTACCAGTGCAAAGGAGGACTCGCTTATGATGGTGACTTCACTAGGATTCCCTAATAGGAATTCTCAAGCCCTGAAAAGTTTTAGTAGTTAATTCTCAGTCTTCGTGTATCTCAAATCTTTGCCACTTCATGATTTGACTTCTAACACTTTCAGTTGTTTATGTAACAAAGTATATTTTATGAACTGATACTGATTTCTAATCATATCTGAGATAAATACTGATCTTTTTTATAAAATTCTAGGACTCTGAATTTTGGGGAAATAGAGTCAGAAAAGTAAAGGAAGACACTAGTAAAAGTCCTGATTAACATTAAGCTATTATTATCTTCAAGAGTCAACATTTTTACTTTTTTCTCCATTAAAATCATTTATAGCTTACTTTCCACTACCTTTAGAAATGATCAACTTCTAATTTTCCAGAGTGTACCAAGTGTATAGCAAAAGTATTAGTAACCCTGAAGTGTTCGCATAACTTATCATATTTGCTTGTATCAATCTCATTCTCATCCCATATTAAATGCGTTAGAAGGGTCAGACTTACGTGACCATTTGCTAGTTTGGCTCATGATGTCACAGGTTTGAGAAATGAACACGCAAAAACATGGCATCAGAAGACAGGAAGCAGGATCCAGCGAAATAATTACACACAAAAAAATCTGTAATTACCCAAGGTCATGCAAGACAAGTGATATCCATCTGTATCAGGCCCATTTTAGTGTCTCAGCCTCTGTTTCATTTGCAGTACAGCCAACTTCTCAAGTATCAGAAGAGGAATGGTAGAAGGTGTTAATTAGAGTGCTGATATCTGCTGCTTGAATGAAAATTATAAACATTCTAAGGCTCACAGAATAAAGATACAATTATGGCTCTTGAAGCAAAATATAATCCAGATAATAGTCTACTCAGTTTAGAAGAAATCTACATCATTTCAGTGTTTTTAACAATTAAAAGTAGCATTTCAGGATGAAAAATATTTTTTTATTCTAACCATTTTCAGGAAACACGAGGATATAAAGACTATAAATGTATTTTATCCTACCGGGCATGAAAAGTACTTGTCCCAAAGATAACAGAAGAATTCGCAAATTTCAAGAGAACCCCATATATGGCAAAGCTCTAGGCACAGGTCACATCGTGTGTACTCCAAAAGCACTAATTTCTGAATTATAATAGAAATGAACTGACAAGGGACCAGATGGTCATGGGGTGATCTGTTCTTGAGCAAAGTTAAGAGCTATTATCTCTAATAGCATTCCATTCCTACTTGTAAATCTACACACTCCAAGTGTTTACTTGATAGCAACACCGGTAACGGCTGCTGGTTCTCTTAATGTTAATGTTCAGGAAAAGAGAACAATTTTAAAAGCTCCCCTTAGCATGGGAACAAAGGTTCAAAATAAAAATTAGTTACTGTAACAAAATATGTCTTGATATAATTATATGATGGAAGATCATAGGTTTCTCTAAAAAAAATGTCAGGGAGAATAGGTGTACAGGTGTGTGTCTGTGTGTATGGGGGGTGCGGTTTCTGTAAGAAAGATGTGAAGAAAGCAAAGCATAGTGGGTGAATGTGTTTAGGCCATTTAGTGACTTTGCAACAATCTGAAGCTGAAGATAGCAAATGAATACATTAGGACTAGCCACTGGAAATCATTTATAAAAGTATAGGTTGAGTTGGCCAAAAAGTCTGTTTGGGAAAATTCCAAATGAACTTTCTGGCCAACACAATATAAAGCTCAACTATGAAACAAGTGATTATTATCATATGTATACATCACTTTCTCATTTAATTTCTTTGTTTGGAAGAAAAGAGCTCACTTTAAAACAACCTACACTTTAGATTAAGCTCCCAAATACTTAACATTTGTCTCTCATGATTAGGGCAGAAGAGACCCAAAAGTCATTTTATTTCTGCTAAATGTACATTACATTATGTAGGTAGTAGATAATATCACCAGTAACAACATTTCAAAACATTTCACTGTGTACTTCAATTTCTTCATTGCACTAAAATGCATAATTTCAAAGGCATCTGATATATATTTCCCAAATTAGAATATGCTTCCCTTACAATATGGACATCATTAAAGCAATTTACCTGAGCGGACTAAGCAAAAAAAAAAAAAAAAAACCTGGGTGGTTGAATCTTAATACTTTTAACAGTTTCATAGAACAAGACTAAATGCATTTTCTGGGGAAGAAAGGGGCTTAGAGAGGAAAAACTCTATTGCACAGAACAGAAAAGCAGTCTTAGACCTAGTTATTTTTATCCAGCTCTGACCTACCCTGACCTAGACTATTACAATAGAAACTTAAGCACTATGTCCTTCAATTGTTCACAATGCAGGCAGACTTACTGTTCTAAAGACCTAACTGACCACGCCACTCCTTCTGGTTAAAATTCTCTCTGGTTTCCCTCTGCCTATAGTATGCAGTCCAAACTCTTTTCAACAGCATAAAAATTCTTCACAACCTGGCTTCAACTTGCCCCTGCTCTCCCATCTTATTATCCTTCCCATTCACTGGATTCTCCAAATATCTGAACTTTTCATCATCTTTTGAACAACACAAGCACTTTAATTATTTCATGCTTTCATCTGTGTTCTCTGTGCCAGAAATGGCCTTCTTGCATCTCACCATACTAGGAAAAGTCTTTATTGGCATCTATAAACAACCTTAGATGAATGATCTTTCTAGTCCTCTTTGAACATTCCCTAAGGAGTCTTTGTTTTCTGTGTTTCTACAACATGTTGGAGTATGACTCTAAAGTACTTATCAAAATTTATCCTAGTGGCTTGATTTCATGATTATCTCTTTCTTTCAGCTGAAGAAATCAATTCAGCCTTCCAAATACCTAACAGAGTGCCTGGTACAATAGAAGACTGGGTAAAGCCTACTGAATGAATAACATGTAGAAGAAAGCTCACACAAAGATTCATTTCATTTTGGGTACTACATGGTAGGTGTACACAAAACAATTTGAGTTCTTAAAAAATTATATGACTGACTGGAGAGAAGGCTGTCACCACCAGTTTCATTATTTAGTTTATCTATATTGATAAAATAATTTTATGTGTATTAGCCTAATATTTAATAAAAATATTGTGTATTTTCATAGAGAAGGTATTAACTACTGCGTCGCTTCAGTCGTGTCTGACTCTGTGCGACCCCATAGACGGCAGCCCAAAGCTCCCCGTCCCTGGGATTCTCCAGGCAAGAACACTGGAGTGGGTTGCCATTTCCTTCTCCAATGCATGAAAGTGAAAAGTGAAAGTGAAGTCGCTCAGTCGTGTCTGATTCTTAGTGACCCCATGGACTGCAGCCTACCAGGCACCTCCGCCCATGGGATTTTCCAGGTAAGAGTACTGGAGTGGGGTGCCATTGCCTTCTAGGAAGGTATTAAGAGAAATATATAATGTTTAAGAAAATCTCATAACATGAAACCAGTGATTATAACAACAGTTAGAAAATCCTTCTCTATTACTATAATCTATACCTCATTAAATAAAAAGGCTTGTAGACTTTAATTTTTATTGATTATGTCAAGTTGCTAAGAGGATTATATTTCACTAAACTGAACTCATGATTTCTTACTTCTACTACTATGTTAAACTTATACATCGGCATTGTTAATACATATATGTATTATTATTATACAATAGGGATTGCTTACTACTTTATATGAATGATCAATGCCTATAAACCTCATAACAACCCTAAAGGACGCTCTATTATCACTTCAATTCTTTAAATGGGAAACTAAAGTTTGGGGTAACTGTTTCAAAATCCTCATGGACAGAGGAGTCTGGTAGGCTGCGGTCCATGGGGTCATGAAGAGTCAGACACGACTGAGCGACTTCCCTTTCACTTTTCACTTTCATGCATTGAAGAAGGAAATGGCAACCCACTCCAGTGTTCTTGCCTGGAGAATCCCAGGGACGGGGGAGCCTGGTGGGCTGCTGTCTATGGGGTCACACAGAGTCAGACATGACTGAAGTGACTTAGCAGCAGCAGCATCAGTAGTACATCGTGGTGAATCCGGGATTCAAAACTAACTAGTCTGATTCCAACACCATGTGAGCGAGAGTAGATGAGGGAGGGAAAATTATATAAATCGTTGTTCCCAGCATCCCACAATCTTCATTATAAATATTGTTATTTGCATTCATCTTGTATTCTAGCTAAGCTCTTAACTGGTATGAAATAACCTGTTTGGTAAAACACTTCAATGATGAAAGTGTTCTAGCTTAACAATGAGAAATTGTCTATGAGTTTGCAATAGCAAATTGCTCTGATCCATTCACAAAAAAAAGAGAAATATTTTTTCACTTAAACAACCAAGCCCACCTCCAATTATCATCAAGAAGCTAACATTTGCCTCATTTCACCAAGACGTTTATGCTTTGTTTCAAGTGTGTACCATTTCTTAATCTGAGTTATGGATGTATGGAAAATCTTGCTTTATTTTTCCTACAAGTAGCATGAAACATACAAAGAAATATTTAACACTTCAGTGTTTTAAATATTTAAGCAACAAGGAGCCTAGAAGAGCTTGAAAATGAATCATGGAGGACTTCTACTTCCAGAATGGCAATATGAGGAGTTGCATAGTCTCATTCCTCAGGAAACAACTAGAACTGGTAAAAATTATTAAAATACACACACACACACACACACAAAACAACTATTTAAATTGTCCTAAGGGCACAGAGCAAATTATCCTAAGAGAATATAGCAAGTAAAAGAACATTTATTCAATAAACTCAACTAAACATCAATAAGAGCAGGGACACTCTGTGATATTTGAATCATCATCTATTCCCTCCTTCCCTCCACCTTTCACATCTCAGCAGGGTGATCAAAGTTCAAATATGGGCAAGTGTGGCCAAAAAAGTAGGGCTCCCTCTCTCCACAGTCCCAAGTCAAAGACTATGGTATCTTCACAACAGGAGTAGGACATCAGCATTTCTCATCTGCTGAACCTCCGTGTTGCAGTGGCTAAATTCCTGATGAATTTAACTGAGAGAACAAGGGTTTCTCTTCCTGTACTTGACTCCCACTCACAGAGCCAAGCTGAGAATACCAGAGCTGGGGCCAAATACCCTCACCACATCTCATTCCCAGGGCAGAGGTAAGCTAAGAAGACAGAGGCTAAAAAACCTATCCAGCATGTTGCCTATAAAGCAAGTGTGCCAGTCAGAGACAATCAGCCTACTTCCCCTGTTCCCAGCTTGGAAGCAAAGATTTTGTCCATTGAAAGAATCAGTCAGTAAGAGAGACCCAGCACTCTCCATTAGAACAAACTTTATCTGAGAGTATGTGGGAGTTCAAGTCTAGGGGTACTCCTGAAATAAATGGAGAGTCTGGTGAGAGGCAATTAGGAAAAATTAGATAGACCATGGAATAGCTAATTTACCAGACAGAATCAAGGAAAGAGACAGCTAAAAGCCCATCTGAGATGAGGAATCATTAAAAGTGCATGCATGCTCAGTTACTCAGTCATGTCCAACTCTTTGTGACCCCATGGACTATAACCAACCCAGCTCCTCTGTTCATGAAATTTTTCAGGCAAGAATACTGGAGCAGGTTGCCATTTCCTACTTCAGGGGATCATCCCTACCCAGGGATCGAACCTGTGTCTCCTTCATTGGCAGGCAGATTCTTTACACTGAGCCACGTGGGAAGCCCAATAATTCAAAGATGTGCCTAAAAATTGTCTTGCACAGGGGCATGAGTACAATGGAATAAGACTGTGGAGTGATTTATACCCCCAGGTGTCCTCCAAAACAACAGAGCAATCAGCAGACAATTAACTGAGCCTAAAAACTGGGTCTAACACCAGCAAAGACAAACCGTTTAATAGATCAGGAAAAAAGACGAACAGAGACTTCCTGAAACTTCTATCAATCCAGGGTGCCTATGTGCATATCTGAAGCTGCACCCTTGAGAAGCGGTATCAGAAGTTTCATATTATGGGGGAAATGGCACCCCACTCAAGTACTCTTGCCTGGAAAATCCCATGGATGGTGGAGCCTGGTAGGCTGTAGTCCATGGGGTCGCTAAGAGAGTCAGACACGATTAAGCGACTTCCCTCTCACTTTTCACTTTTATGCCTTGGAGAAGGAAATGGCAACCCACTCCAGTGTTCTTGCCTGGAGAATCCCAGGGATGGGGGAGCCTGGTGGGCTGCCGTCTATGGGGTCGCACAGAGTCGGACACGACTGAAGTGACTTAGCAGCACACTTCATTAAAAGAGTCCAGCCAATCACAAAACAAATAAACAATAAAATAGCAACAAGGATCCCTAGGGTGTGTTTGTGCGTATATGTGAGAGTGTGGAGGGAATGTCACTATTCAGAGTTGCTACATTATCAAAAACGTCCAATTTTCAACAAGAAAATTATGAGACACACAGAAAAGCAGGAAAATGTGTCCTACAAACAGAAAACAAAGCGGGCAACAGTAATTGCCTTTGGAAAGGTATAAATGTCAGATTTAACATAGTACTCATAGCAGCCATTATAACTATGTTCAAACCAATAAAGGACAATATTAATATATTTTAGAATGTAGAGGAAGCAATGATGACAATGTTGCATCAATTAAAGATATTAATAAAGACAAATAAATTAATATAAACAGCCAAATGAAAACTGTGGAGTTAAAAGCTTACAACAAATGAAATTAAAATTTGCTAGGGTGAATCAACAGTAGGTTTGAACTAGCAGAAGAAAGAATCAGTAAACTTTAAGTAGTTAAACAGAGAGCATGCAATCAGGAGAACAGAGAGAAAATTGAATGAGAGAAAATTAATAACCTTAGAGAAAGTTGGGACACCAATAAGCACACAACATCTACATGTAATGGAAGTATCAGAAGTAAAGAAAAGAGAAGAAAAAAATATTTGAAGAAGCAGTAGCTGAAACTTCTCAAATTTGGTATTTAAAATAAAAATCAGTCCACACATTCAGGAAGCTCAACAAACTCCAAGTATGAAAAACACAGAGATCCACACCCAAACGCATTATAATAAAAATGCTGAAAGACAAAAAGAAAATTGGAAACTAGCAAGAGGAAAATGACTCATCACTTACAAAGGAACTCCAATATATTAACAATTCACATCTCAATAGAAACTATGAAGACCGGAAGGCACTGGGAAAACATCCAAAGTGCTGGAAAAAGAAAGCATAAATCAAAATCTTATATCCAGTAAAAATTATCTTTCAAAAATGATTAAATGTGCCTTTTTCCTGCCCTATTGTTGAGGGTAGGGTAATGATTGTCCATGGAACTGGCTGAGTATATGCTTTCTCCATTCATTCATTTTTTGGGGGTAGATTTCAATAATCAGTAGGGTAGGCTGTAGGAAGCCAGATTGTGGCAGGAGTTTCAACATTATAGGGAAATAGGCCTGTAAAGTAACTGGTGTTTACATAGTAAAAATTAGCAATGTCTGAAATCCTATCCTATCCTACTTATATATACATTAAAAAAAAATCATTAGATTTTAAAAACACAATAGGGACAAAATATCAAATTTTGGGGGAAATTACATTGTTTAAAATATGTACTGGGTTAAATTGCATACAATTCTGGACTATGCATAATTTGCCCTCTGGTCAGAAACTACCATAATATTGTCAAGAAGGTGCTCTATTACTGTGTTATACAGCATTGCTTCTGATGGCTCAGGTGGTAAAGAGTCTGCTGCAATGTGGGAAATCAGGTTTGATCTCTGGGTCAGGAAGATCCCCTGGAGAAAGGAATGGCTACGAGTATTCTTACCTGGAGAATTCCATGGACAGAGGAGCCTGGCGGGCTACAGTCAGTGGGGCTGGAAAGGGTCAGACATGACCGAGTGACCAATACTTAACTTACACTAACTATAAGTTAGGGATTTACAGTAGGAGGATACTTCCCAAGACCACTAGAGGATGCCTGAAACCAAGGAGAGTACTGAACCTTACAAGTAATATTTTTTCCTACACATACTTATCAAAAAGTTTAATGTATAAATTAGACACAGTAAGAGATTATCAACAATAATAATATAATTGAACAATTATAAGAATATACTCTAATGAAAGGTTTGTGAATCTGGTCTCTCTTGCTCTCTCAAAATATCATACAAATTTAATGCCGTTTCCTCTTAACTCAGCAGTCATCATATACTATGCAGTGATTGTAGTTTAAGGTAGTGACAGCAAAACAGGAATAGATTTTTTTTTTCCTTCTTCACAATTTCACAGACAGAAGATTCATTCCATCTGTGTATCTTAGAAATCTCAGCATGTGACTTGATTTTCTTTTCTGTATTAAGTCCAGAACTTTCACTTTATGGCTTCTTTTTGGCATAACCAAACTGCCAGCATTACTACTCTCCCTTTTGGGGGTCATTATTAGTTAAAAAAGAAGGGATACTTGAATGCAAGTGTTGCGATACCATGACAGTCCTCCTGATAACCAAGGCTGTGCTGTTAAGTGACTAAAGGGCAGGATACTCCAGACCAAAGCAAGATTGATGCCCTTGCCAGGACAGAGTGGGACAACATGAAATTTCATCACCCTACTCAGAACAGCACATGATTTAAACAGTATGAATTATTTATTTGTGGAATTTTCCATTTAATATTTTTATGCCACACTTTACCATGAGTTACAGACACCACAAAAGGTGAAACCACAGGTAAGAGAGGCACTGGCTGGTTCATTAGAACTACCAAAATCTGCATGTTTTTTATTTTCCCCCTTTGGCCTTTCCATATTAGCTTCTCTCTCCCTTCAGAGATTCAGTATTGTAACTCACAGATGAAAATACAGTTGGGTGAAAAATGTGAACAGTTGATCATACAGCATGCTCAGACTGGTGCATGTTTCCAGAAAAGCCGTGTGTGTGGGTGTAGAGAGGAGAATCTAGAACAGTGCATACTGAGGATCAATATTTACGTGTAAAAAGCCTGTCCAGAAAGTACAAAAAGTGGTAGAGTGCTTGTAATTACCAAGATTTTCTTATGAGTATGAGCCTTCATTTGTTGTTCTCTATTTTATATACATTTCAAAAGTGCCATAAGAAAAGTTTATGGTCGAATGTCTGGCGTGCTCAGGTTCATGGCGTTGCAGAGTAGGACACAACTGAGCAACTGAACTGAACTGAAAATGTCTATAAATACAGAATGCTTCTTTCTAGTATGGTTAGAGGATTGTAGTTTTATTTGGATAAAACTCCACATGCATCCAAAAGCAGTACTGGGTAAAGGCTGAATAGGCACGAGAAATTAGTTTAGACTGTGTACATCAATCTCCACTTATGAAGACAGAGAAGAGAAGAAAGTCAAATCATACAAGCTGCTACCAAACACTGGGCCGACATACTGGATCTTCATAGTTAAGGCTCAGGGAGCAGTACAAGAAATTGCCTACAGAAATTTTCCTAATTAATATTAACACACAGTCCATGGGGTCGCAAAGAGTCGGACATGATTGAGCAACTAAACTAAACTAAACCTGAAGCTTAGACAGTGAATAGGTTTTTTAAATTTTTACCACAGAAACTAAAGAGAATTTTAGAAAACATCCTGATGCCATTCTTGAAATACATGGACATGACAAAAGAATCTGGAGTCAAAGAAATCATAACAAGAGGACAAAAATGAAGGAAAAAGTTAAGGGGAAGCTCATAGAAACAGAACAAAAAGACGGTAAAAATCCTAAATGAAACTGATACAAGGGAGAATATAATAGGGTTGTAAAGGAATTTATGCAACATACAATCAAATCAGCATGAATTTTTACTGCTTGAAATGTTATTGCTTTTACTATTTCTTCACATTAAGCACACCTCCAAGTACTGCTAATTATTTAAGAAAATGTCTCTACATATCTTGCTTTTGATTTACATTGCAATATTCATCTTCTAGAATCACACCATCTCATCAGCAAATCATAGAAGCAGCCATTTACCTGGTCTGAGACAGTACTATTTAATGATATTCTATCTTGTAGCATTCTTTAAATGATTTATGTTTATCATTACACATAAAATTTCCAGAAGAAATTTCATTATAGCACTCTTCAGTGTTAAGAAAGATTATCCAACTTGGAAAGAAGGCTTCTGCAGGAAACAGAATGCAAGCACGGCTCTTCTGTGTCACTTCATAACACCACTCAGGAAATGTTTATTTTCTAGGAGAATATACCTGTGTTTGACTTTGTACTTATACTGTTATAGTAAAAACTATTCAAATTACCTATAACCAATGAGATAAATTGAAGTTTCCTTGTACACTTGAAATTCAGTTCTATATCACTGCTTTCAGCCAACTCTAACGCAATACCATTCTCTTGTCTGAAAATATATTAATTCAAGAATTACATACAAGACATGTATGCATGTACATGTAAGAATTACATACAAAACATATACTTTATAGACTATGGAATGGGAATAATTTTTTTCCTTTTATCATATATCACTCATATTCAGAATTCCTCCTATTAAATCTCTAAACTTTTTTGAAACTGAAAAAGTTCTAGTACTTGGGTCCATAATGCTAAATTTTTGTGTCCAGATTAATTTGATTAGGTTTATTTTCTGGTATAGAGTTTAGCTTTGAGTTTGAAATGACAACTGAAAAACAAGCACAATGCTACCAACAAAATACATTATGTGTCATATCCATTTTCTGAAGGCTAGTTTATAAATACAATTTAAAATACCTGAAATTATACAGTTCCTTCATTGGCAGAAGTATATACAGCTTAACTACCTTCACTTATGACTTGTAATTGCAAGGAAATCCATTCACTCATAACTTTAATGTGGTATATCATTATACCCCGCATCTGTTCAGTTTAAAACAAGCGTGCTCATTAGACCAGGTGCTATGATTTCCAAATTGATTAGTAAAAGCATTTTATAGTTTGGCACAGTGTTTTATAGTTTGTAAAGCACTTTCAGAATTATTGCTCAATGGTTCAGTTGATATTAAATAAACATTTATCTATTGTGTTTGTTAAATACAGCACTTTTATTGCTAGAATATAGTATTTAACACAATAAAGTACCATATTAATGAATAAAATTAAAAGCATGGATTACCTTTCTTCAGACACTAATTTAAACCTATATGTATTTGAAAGGAACTGCCCTAGTAAAATCCAGGGACAGAGTAGCCTGGTGGGCTGCTGTCTATAGGGTCGCACAGAGTGGGACATGACTGAAGTGACATAGCAGCAGCAGCAGCCCTAGTAAAACTTTTCATGTATACAATATAAGGACTTGACATTCTTGAAAGTGTTTGTCACTCAGTCATGTCCAACTCTTTGTGACTCCATGGATTGTAGCCCGACAGGATCCTCTATCCATGGAATTCTCCAGGCAAGAATACTGGAGTCGGTTGCCATTTCCTTCTCCAGGGGATCTTCCCAAGCCAGAGATTGAACACAAGTCTCCTGCACTGCAGGCAGACTCTTTACCCACTGAGCCATCAGGGAAGCCCAAAGGGTATGTTGCTTCTGCATCAGGGAATCGAACCCCCGGTCTCCCGCATGACAGGTGGGGATACTCACCACTATACTAACGAGGAGAGCGGCTGACATACTTAACTCCCATTATAAAACTGTGCAACACACTCTGAAATAAGCCAGTGTTTTAAATTTCATCCTAAGTGAAAATAACCTTATATAACAGCTATTAAAAATAGTTCATTTTATAAGTTGTTGCTGTTTAGTTGCTAAGTCATGTCTGACTCTGCGAGCCCATGGACTGTAGCCTATCAGGCACCTCTGTCCATGGGTTTCCCAGGCAAGAATACTGGAATGGGTTTCCATTTCCTCCTCCAGGGGATCTTCTCAACTGAGGGATAGAACTTGCGTCTCTTGCATAGGCAGGCAGGTTCTTTACCACTGAGCCTGCAGGGCAGCCCTAATTTGATAAGTAAGCACTATCAAACATTTTAACATTACTATACACTGCATATTTAATTGATAAATACTGATAAAGTCACGAGGATGCCAATGAAGCCTACAGTGGCTGACTGTACGGAAGACACAGATGAAGGCTGTGACTACAATATACATTGACATTATGTTTCATGGCTGTATGGTTTTTCTGTGCCAATATTCAGCTTTGCGGGTATAGGCCTGGACAAGTAAATAAATCTATTTGACTGGGGTCTACACAAATAGGTTCATGTGATGGGAATAAGGGGGCAACATTTTAGAAAATGTGTTCTGCAGCAGTTGTCCAAATGACAAAGAAAATATAGAAAAAAAGAAAGCTTTAAGGAATGAAGGCTACCACCAGGAGGTTAGAAAACCACAGCAACTAGGAAGAGAAGAGATGTGAAGATTTGAAGTAGAATGGGCTACTTCACACTGGTGGGAAAGAAACCAAAAGGACAGTGAATAAACCACAGGTCCCAGGCCATTTGAGGACAAGAAAGAATAATACATGTGTCATTAACAAACTGTCTCAGAAGGTAAGTACCATAAACAACCAGTTTCATCAGTTGAATACTGTTAAGTATTCCCTACTTCTAAAAAATCAACTTTACCTTTTCATACATCACCATCTTGTTACTCATGCTGTTGGGTTCAAAGAATTAATCATGTGTTACTTCTTTAAGCAAGTTTGGCAAAGTAATTTTAATTAATTTTATTAAGGGACAAAGTTCATACAGAATTCCCTAAGCTTAGACCTGATAAAACTATTTTATTTTTTCCTTAATATAAAAATATACATCTATTTCTATTTTAGCTTGTCTTAATATATCATATATTTGTCTCCAAATTTTAACTTTCTAGGTTATCATATATTACAATATCAGTTTGCAAATTTCATTAAATTTGGAATTTTACATTATATCTAGGAGTAGGTATTTTTAAAAAAATATCTCCACATGAAGAAAAAGTACAGTTTCCTTAGAGACTAGTCAAAATATTTAAAAATATATTTATATCACTTTCATCTTCCCTTGCCTAATTACTGTATAGTAATAATACAGATGCTGCTGCGGCTAAGTCACTTCAGTCGTGTCCGATTCTGTGCAACCCCATGGACTGCAGCCCACCAGACTCCTCCATCCATGGGATTTTCCAGGCAAGAGTACTGGAGTGGGCTGCCATTGCCTTCTCCAAATACAGATGCTAGAATCCCTAAATTAGATTGACAAAAATAGAGTATTTTTAAATAAAACCCTTATTTAAGTTTCTGTATTGTATTTTATTTTAAAAATAATTTTAATATAATTTTTCATAATCTTAGATCTAGAACTTCAAATTTGGTACTTTCAAAATATGTTTAAACAGTTTTGTTGGTTGTCTTCGCATTATCAGTTCAGTTCGGTCGCTCAGTCGTGTCTGACTCTTTGTGAGGTCATGAATCGCAGAACGCCAGACCTCCCTGTTCATCATCAACTCCTAGAGTCCACACAAACCCTGTGCATTGAGTTGGTGATGCCATCCAGCCATCTCATCCTCTGTCGTCCCCTTCTCTTCCTGCCCCCAATCCCTCCCAGCATCAGGGTCTTTTCCAATGAGTCAACTCTTCGCATGAGGTGGCCAAAGTATTGGAGTTTCAGCTTTAGCATAAGTCCTACAAATGAACACCTAGGACCGATCTCCTTTAGGATCGACTGGTTGGATCTCCTTGCAGTCTAAGGGAATCTCAACAGTCTTCTCTAACACCACAGTTCAAAAACACCAACTCTTTGGCGCTCAGCTTTCTTCACAGTCCAACTCTCACATCCATACATGACTACTGGAAAAACCATAGCCTTGACTAGGCGGACCTTTGTTGGCAAAGTAATGTCTGTGCTTTTCAATATGCTATCTAGGTTGGTCAATTTCCTTCCAAGGAGGAAGCATCTTTTAATTTCATGGCTGCAATCACCATCTGCAGTGATTTTGGAGCCCAGAAAATTAAAGTCTGACACTGTTTCCACTGTTTCTCCATCTATTTCCCATGAAGTGATGGGACCAGATGCCATGATCTTAGTTTTCTGAATGTTGAGCTTTAAGCCAACTTCTTCACTCTCCTCTTTCACTTTCATCAAGAGGCTTTTGAGTTCCTCTTCACTTTCTGCCATAAGGGTGGTGTCATCTGCATATCTGAGATTATTGATATTTCTCCCGGCAATCTTGATTCCAGCTTGTGTTTCTTCCAGTCCAGCGCTTCTCATGATGTACTCTGCATAGACGTTAAATAAGCAGGGTGACAATATACAGCCGTGACGTACTCCTTTTCCTATTTGGAACCAGTCTGTTGTTCCATGTCCAGTTCTAACTGTTGCTTCCTGACCTGCATATAGGCTGTCTTATATCTGAGATTATTGATATTTCTCCCGGCAATCTTGATTCCAGCTTGTGCTTCTTCCAGCCCAGTGTTTCTCATGATGTATTCTGCATAAGTGAGATGGCAGGTGTTGCAAGAGGGCATCAGAAGGCAGACACACTGAAACCATAATCACAGAAAACTAGCCAATCTGATCACACGGACCACAGCCTTGTCTAACTCAATGAAACTAAGCCATGCCGTGTGGGACCACCCAAAACGGACGGGTCATGGTGGAGAGGTCTGACAGAATGTGGTCCACTGGAGAAGGGAATGGCAAACCACTTCAGTATTCTTGCCTTAAGAACCCTGTGAACAGTATGAAAAGGCAAAGTGATAGGATACTGAAAGAGGAACTCCCCAGGTCAGTAGGTACCAATATGCTACTGGAGGTCAGTGGAGAAATAACTCCAGAAAGAATGAAGGGATGGAGCCAGAGCAAAAACAATACCCAATTGTGGATATGACTGGTGATAGAAGCAAGGTCCAATGCTATAAAGAGCAATATTGCACAGGAACCTGGACTGTTAGATCCATGAATCAAGGCAAATTGGAAATGATCAAATAGGAGATGGCAAGAGTGAATGTCGACATTCTAGTAATCAGCAAACTAAAATGGAAAATGATGCTCGCCAATGTTCAAACACCATTATTTGCAATTTCCAAGATGAGGAAGCAACTTAAATATTCAGTGATGTGTGAATGGATAAAGAAGTTTTGATACATATATACAATGGAATACTACTCAGCCATAAAGAGAATGAAATATTGCTATTTTCAGCAATATAGTTGGACTTGGAGGACATTATGCTAAGTGAAATAAATCAGAGAAAGACAAATTCTATGTGTTATCATATACATGGAATCTAAAAAATATAACTAGTAAATTTTTAAAAACAGATACATGAATATATACAACAAACTAGTGGTCACCAGTTTGGAGTGGGCACAAGACAATGAGTGTAAGACAGGCTCAAGAATGTATTTTACAATGTGGAAAATATGGGCAGTGTTTGGTCATTACTGTAAATAGAAAATAACCTTTAATAATTATATACACATTTTTAAAAAACTTTAAATAGTATGGTGCATGTTTGACATGTGATTGCCTTTGTTCCAAACATTTTTGAGATTCATTCACATTGGTACTTATATAGTTGGCCCTTAAGCAATGCAGGGAGTTAGGGAGGCAGGACCTCTGTGCAGCTGAAAATCCACTATAACTAAAGCCTGTACTCTGTGTATGGGTTTCCTCCATTTCTGTGGTTCTACAGTAATCCTATAGTATTAGTTACTAGCACAAAGAATCCACAGATAAGGGGACCATTTTTAACTGGTTGTTTGACTTTGTTACTGATTTGTAAAAGTTCTTTATATTTAAGTATTTCTTGAATATACATATTGCAAAAATATTTTCCTGTTCTGTGGACTGCCTTTTCATTTGCTTTCTTGTTTCTTTTTATGTTAGAAGTTTTTTAATTTGGGGATCTTAACTAAGGACTGTAGCCTGGGAGATAGCCTCTCAAATAGCTCTGAAGAACTACTCTGAAGAGGTAAGAGAGATGCCAGGATATAAAGGAAATTTTTTTTTGCTGGGAAAAAAAAAGCAAATATGTAATCAAACATCAAAAGATTACTGCTAATCACAAAGAACAGATATCTCAAGTTAACGATTTTAAGTACTTTTCTATGTAAGGGAAGATATAAGAGTCTGGGCTCGTTGAAATTATCCCTTATAGATGGATCTAGGGCCAGTATCCAAAGCACAGACTGCTCTGCTGTGCTTCATCCTGAATTCCCCTTAGGGCACACTGTCAGTGGGCAGCTGCAGTGGCTAATGGTTTGATCCTTAGAACTGGGATGACAGGCAACATTATTAGTTTACTAAAATAGCAGGCAATAGTCCCCATCCACATTCCCACTTGGTTATAAATTCAACCAAGGTTTAGGAGGCATTTCATTACCAATTTGTCGTATCATGCTAGGAGGTTTTGTTTCTAAGTCAGATAAGGATTCCATTCTTGTGCTACTCATGTGGTATTTTTGGATGAGGCCCTGTTGATGACCTAAAATTCTCTGGATTGTCTGCCTTAGTAGTCTGTTATGATCCAGGAAATGTTTTCCCTTGTTGCTTCTTTCCAAATCTGAGGGCTTCCCTGGTGGCTCAAATGGTAAAGAATCTGTCTGCAATGCCAGAGACCTGGGTTCAATCCCTGGGTTGGAAAGATCCCCTGGAGGAGGAAACGGTGCCCACTCCAGGATTCTAGCCTGGAGAATTCCATGGACAGAGGAGCCTGGCAGGCTGTTGTCCATGGGGTCACCTTACTAGTCTGTTATGATCCAGGAAGTGTTTTCCCTTGTTGATTCTTTATAGATAGATTTACTCTATTACAATATTATATAGAGTTATATATGGGGTCAATTGTCTCAAGACATTCAGCCATCATTAATTTTGTTAAAAGCCTGGTTATACATTGAGTAATGCAAGAGGCAACAATCTTATAGAATAAACAGAATATAAGTAATGTAGCTAGTAACATCAATAAGGTTACAGCTGAGAGACGCAAAGCATAAACAGTTTGAAAACAACAAAGAACAAATTAAACCAATGGTTAGTATAATTAGTCATGATCTGTGTCACAACAAGCCATCAAATCTAGAGGGGAGCCAGCTGATGAACCAACTTCTAGAGGGATCAGATAGAAGGAAAAAAATGAATGTTTAATCTTTGTTTACAAAGGAATACTTTAGCAATATTGTAGGTCATAGTGTAAGAGGAAATGTTTTCTGGAAAACAAAGATTAAAAGCCAGTAATGTTTCTGACAAAAGTCATAGAAATATAAATCATGTTTACCAATTCACTTAGTCCCATGTAATTAATTCCTGTTAATCTGGACAAAGCCCTCAGGTTTCCCACTAGAGTTTTGTTGCTTCTTACCCAGTCCAGTTCAGTTCAGTCCAGTCACTCAGTCCTGTCCGACTCTTTGTGACCCCATGAATTGCAGCATGCCAGGCCTCCCTGTCCATCACCAACTCCAGGAGTTCAACCAAACTCATGCCCATCGAGTCCATGATGCCATCCAGCCATCTCATCCTCTGTCGTCCCCTTCTCCTCCTGCCCCCAATCCCTCCCAGCATCAGAGTCTTTTCCAATGAGTCAACTCTTCACATGAGGTGGCCAAAGTATTGGAGTTTCAGCGTTAGCATCAGTCCTTCCAAAGAGCACCCAGGGCTGATCTACTTTAGAATGGACTGGTTGGATCTCCTTGCAGTTCAGTAGTATGATATAAAAATCATCAGAAACCTTGTTTGTAAAGCCATTTTTAAAAATCTCTTTAAAGATCTTCATTTTGTAAAAGAATCAGAGTAAAACAATGACTGTGAATGACCAAAAAATTATTAATAAAATGGCATAGTTTAAGATCTTAGTACAACACAATTGGGCCTTAGGAAGCATTACTATGAACAAAGCTAATGGAGGTGACAGAATTCCAGCTGAGCTATTTCAAACCCTAAAAGTGCTGCACTCATAACATGAGGTGGCCAAAGTATTGGAGTTTCAGCGTTAGCATCAGTCCTTCCAAAGAGCACCCAGGGCTGATCTACTTTAGAATGGACTGGTTGGATCTCCTTGCAGTTCAGTAGTATGATATAAAAATCATCAGAAACCTTGTTTGTAAAGCCATTTTTAAAAATCTCTTTAAAGATCTTCATTTTGTAAAAGAATCAGAGTAAAACAATGACTGTGAATGACCAAAAAATTATTAATAAAATGGCATAGTTTAAGATCTTAGTACAACACAATTGGGCCTTAGGAAGCATTACTATGAACAAAGCTAATGGAGGTGACAGAATTCCAGCTGAGCTATTTCAAACCCTAAAAGTGCTGCACTCATTATACCAGCAAATTTGGAAAAGAGCAATGGCTACAGGACTGGAAAAGGTCAGTTTTCATTCCAATCCCAAAGAAAGGCAATGCCAAAGAATGTTCAAATTACCATACCATGGCACTCATTTCATATGCTAGCAAGAATATATGCAAAATCCTTCAAACTAGGCTTTGGCAGTATGTAAACCAAGACCTTCTAGGTGTACAAATTGGATTTAGAAAAGACAGAAGAACCAGAGATCAAATTACCAACGTCCATTGGATCATAGAAAAAGCTAAAGAATTCCAGAAAAATATCTGCTTCTTTGACTACACTAAAGCCTTTGACTGTGTGGATCACAACAAACTGTGGAATATCCTTAAAGAGATGGGAATACCAGACCACATTAGATGTCTCCTGAGAAACCTGGATGCAGGATAAGAAGCAACATGGTCATGGAACAATGGACTGGTTCAAAATTGGGAAAGGAATACGTCAAAGCTGTATATTGTCACCTACTTATTTAATTTATCTGCAGAGTACATCATGCGAAATGATGGGCTGGATGACTTACAAGATGGAATCAAGACTGCCAGGAGAATATCAATGATCTCAGATAGGCAGATGATACCACATTAATGGCAGAAAGTGAAGAGGAATTAAAGAGCCTCTTGATGAATGTGAAAGAGGAGAGTTAAAAAGTTGGCTTAAAACTCAGCATTCAAACAACAAAGATTATGGCATCCAGTCCCATCACTTCATGGCAAATAGATGGGGAAGAAGTGGAAAGTGCAAACAGTGTCAGATTTCATTTTAACGGGCTCCAAAATCACTGCAGTGGTGACTGCAGCCATGAAATTGAAAGATGCTTGCTCCTTGGAAGAAAAGCTGTGACATAACCCAACAGTGTATTAAAAAGCAGAGACATTACTTTGCCCACAAAGATCCATATAGTCAAAGCTATGGCTTTCCTAGTAGTCATGTATGGATGTGAAAATTATACCACGCAGTTTGGCGGAGTGCCAAAGAATCTATGCTTTCGAACTGTGGTGCTGGAGAAGTCTCTTGAGAGTCTTTTGAACAGTAAGGAGATCAAACCAGTTCATCCTAAAGGAAATCAGTCCTGAATATTCAGCTGAAGCTGAAGCTCCAGTACTCTGACCACCTGATGCAAAGAGCCAATTCATTGGAAAATGCCCTGATGCTAGGAAAGATTGAGGGCAAGAGGAGAAGGGGGCAACAGAAGATGAGACGGTTGGATGATATCACTGACTCAATGGACATGAGTATGAGCAAACTTGGGGAGATAGTGAAGGACAGGGAAGCCTGACATGCTGCAATTCATGAGGTTGCAAAGAGTCGGACATGGCTTAAGTGACTGAACAACAACAGCACAATTTACAAGAAACTTGGTTATTTCTGTGACATGCAACATTTTTAGATAACTAGAAATATGATTACATTATACCAGAACGTACCAGATCTTTAGGCATTCCATATACTTTTTGGAACATTTAATGACATTTATCTACACAATAATGGATATTTCTATACAATAATGAACTGTAATGACAGTTATACATATTACACAACCAAAGAAGTTTTATCACTACTTTTTTGAGTTTCCTATGTAATTTAATATACCAAATAAACCTAAGTTTAATATATCTCTTTGGAATCTTTCAGAGGCCCTTTGAAACATCCTAAAATGAGTTAGCAGTCAAAATAGCTTTATTTTGAATTTGGAAATTTGTCAAGAATATTAAAAGATTTCAAAACACTTGGTCAAATAAGATCATAGGTTACTGTGAAATAATACTTAATATTCAACCAAAGTTACAATAAAAGGTTTTAAATACAGAAACTTGTTACAGGTTACTTTTCCCAGGTGCCTCAGTGGTAAACAATCTACCTGCCAAGCAGGAGACACAGGTTCAACCCCAGGGTTGGGAAGACCCTCTGGAGAAGGAAATAACAACCCACTCCACTATGGGAAATCCCATGGACAGAGGAGCCTGGTGGACTACAGTCCATGTGGTCACAAAAAGTTGGACACAACTTAGTGACTAAACAGCAAACAGCTGCAAAGAAACCTGACAATCAGTTTTCAAAAGCAAATTAATATTCCAAAAAAACTTTGTTCTCTTAACATAGAGAACATGAACTAGAGAGAATGAACAAAATTTTATTTTTGTACCAACTTACTCTTTCCAGTGGTCATGTATGGATGTGCGAGTTGGACTGTGAAGAAGGCTAAGTGCCAAAGAAGTGATGCTTTTGAACTGTGGTGTTGGAGAAGATGCTTGAGAGTCCCTTGGACTGCAAGGAGATCCAACCAGTCCACTCTGAAGGAGGTCAACCCTGGGTGTTCTTTGGAAGGAATGAAACTGAAGCTGAAACTCCAGTACTTTGGCCACTTCATGTGAAGAGTTGACTCACTGGAAAAGACTTTGATTCTGGGAGGGATTGGGGGCAGGAGAAGAAGGGGACAACTGAGGATGAGATGGCTGGATGACATGACTGACTCGATGGATGCAAGTCTGGGTGAACTCCAGGAGTTGGTGATGGACAGGGAGTTGGTGATGGCGTGCTGCGATTCATGGGGTCGCAAAGAGTCGGACACAACTGAGCGACTGAACTGAATGAACTCTTAATATTAAAATTGACTTACCTAATTATATTTCATTTTAATCTTAGCCAGTTCTGATCATGCACAAAACTCTTCTCAGGACTCCTTTCCCCAAAAGCTTGTCTAACTTTTTTAGTTTCAGATTTTGTCCTATGCTTTCTCTCTCTCCTTCCAGGATAAAATTACTTTCTTAGCCTTAACAAAGTATTTCCATTTCTTGTATCTTTTTTTTTTTTCCTTCATACAAACATGTTTTCCATATTAATTTTAGTAGTCTTGTCAGACAAGTGTAATCTCCTCGGTTCTGTCTCGTCTCAACAAAAATTTGAAGCGACAGACATTAAAGCCCTTGACGCGTCACAGCTCTTGGACAGACCGTGTTACAGCTCTCGGTTCTCAAACAGACCGCGTTATAGCTCCTAGACAGATCAGTGTTACAGCTCTGATTTACAGCTCAGTTTTGTTTAGAAAATAGCAGGAAAATACACCCTTGAGGCATGAGGGCATGCTGACCCCAAAGACATGAAGAGAGAGCCCGGCCCTTTGGCTCCTCTTTTTATATGTTTTTCCTACCCGCCCCCACCCCGGGCCTGCCCTGTGTAAACTGGGCTAGCCAGGAGTGCTATTTGTTCTACCTGAGGTCCTCATTCCAGTCCTCAGACCTTCCTTTATTCTATTTTCTGGGGCTTTTCCCTTCCTTGTCTTTTAGCCACCGCCATTTTGGACTCCTGTTTCCTATTCTAATTACCTAGTGAAGTGAAGTGAAGTGAAGTGAAGTCGCTCAGTCATGTCTGACTCTTTGCGACCCCATGGGCTGTAGCCGACCAGGCTCCTCTGTCCATGGGATTTTCCAGGCAATAGTCCTGGAGTGGGTTGCCATTTCCTTCTCCAGGGGATCTTCCCAACCCAGGGATCGAACCCAGGTCTCCCACATTGTAGACAGATGCTTTACCGTCTGAGCCACCAGGGAAGTCCTCTAATTACCTAACAGTCTTAATTATATATATTAATTAGAATTCTTTTTAAGCTTAATTCTGTGAAAACTAAGAAGCAAGCAATTATAAACTGGCCTTTACATTAATTAGCATTCTGTAGATTGGCAAAACTGTAAATTCAACTTAAAGTTTTTAAAAACGTGCTTTTTATAGAAAAAATTTTCAGTGTGGCATGAAATATTTTTACTAATAGTCCTAAATATCTTTGGTTTCTCAGTAAAAGGAAGCTTGTATTCAGTGTTAATGTTTCAGTATTTTGTTTGGGAATGATCTGGCTATTTAACAAATTTTCATCATTTAACTTAGCAAAACTCTAGAATTCCAAGTTACCAAAAATCTGGAGAAACTATGTTTAAGCAGACATACCACAAAGCAGAATTATTTTTAAAGATTCACCTAAAAGCCCTTACCCAATTTATATCTATTTAACTCACTTGTTCCTAACAATTATGTTCAGATTGACCATGAAAACTTAGAGCCATTAGACTAAATCAGACATCATCCCTGGCTACTTTCCTTTCTGATGAATTTTATAAGAGATAATAGGGGCTTGTTCGACTTTTATAAACCTAGATGCAATAAGAGTAAGACATGGCTGCATTAATTAAACCAGCAAATTTAAACTTTAATTCTCAATATTAATTAATACTGAATATTTCCCAGATCATATGAATTTGGAGCTCATTTGAGTTAGTTTCTATTACACTTAGAAATATTTAATTTATAAGTACTTACTTTTAAGTCAATTAAATAGAGCTCTTACATAAATTTAATTTTGATAATTCAATCTGGAGGTAGAGATGTATGTATAATGTACACACAGCATATAAACAGACATAACTAGAGGTGTTATGGCCTCATTTTAAAACTTAGTCATGAATCCAGATACTACAGTATAAACTTACTAGTTTATAAATAACAGTTGGACTAAGTTAAATCTATTTACTTAGCTGACGAAGGCTTTTTACTATTTGTGGAAATGACTTAAGATTTGTATTTGTCCTTGGTAAATCTTAAAGGGGGCTGTGAATTTGATTTGAGGTGAAGGAGCCTTTTCAGCCGTTGAGTATTAAAGGGCCTCTTTCCCCCTTTTTTCTTTCAGTTTCAAGTTCTATCTGATTGAACTAATTGGGCTAAACCTTAGGTCACTGTGGGATGTATTTACACTTTGATTTGTAGAAATTTGCAAGATAGAGACAATTGCTTCTAATTTCCGAAGGATCTGGTTTGCCACCTAAATGATATCAAATGACCAACTAGCCCAACTGCATTTTCTTTAATTTGCTTTTATTAGTCCCTGAATATTAGTCCCCAGTTTTTGCTTCATATTGTGTGGGTTAAGGTAACCCTATTAGTTTCCTTTAGTATATTTGATTAATATTGTCTGAGAGTCAGATTTGTATGCCCTGTTTTATAATATCATGCAGGGAAGCATTCCCCAGTGAGACATGTCTATCCCATAATATAATTGTAAACTCATTTAAATACATCAATTTTTATAAACATTCATTTCAGTTCTATCAAGTATTTTACCTTTAACTTTAGCTTCCATTAGAACCTTATTGAGAAGGTTTGGTCTTAACAAGGAATCCCAGAAACTTTCTGCTGGATCCTCTCGCCATTCTAACTACTTTTGTATGAAGGTTTTGGGATCCCCAGTAAGGAGCTGATTTGTCAGTCTTTCAGCTTGATAAATTGACCTAACTCTTGCCCCATGCAATTGGTGATCATGTATCTCAATGTAATTTTCTTCCAGCCTTTAGAAACTTTTTTTTCAGATGGGGTAAATAGAGTGGACTTGATTTGGGGCCCTTTAAGGTAGAGGGAACCAATAGGGAGTCCTTTGGCCCATTCAACTTTAGGTAGCATGTTATCAAAACCAGTGATTAATCCCATTATTGCCCATTTTATTTATTTCACTTCTCAATAAAAATCAAAAGATTTCCATTCTATAGGGACAGGTCCCTTTAAATTTTTTACCTTACTGGGGAGAAGTCTTTTGATTTCCCCTCAGCTTCTTCAAATTTCCCTGTTAATCAATTTTAATTAATGTAATATTTTTATTACATCTGTAAGATTCACTGAGAAACTTTGACACAACAAATAAAGTTTCCAAAACAAGTATTTTTTTCTTTTAAAATTTATCTTTATACAGTTTTCATAGGTTACTTTCCATTACAGTTATTACAAAGTATTGGCTATGTTCCCCATGTTGTAAATACATCCTTGCATCTATGTTATACCCAATAGTTTGTACCTTCCCCTTCCTCACCCCTATACTGCCCCCAACTAGTAACCACTACTTTATTCTATCTGCGAGTCTGTTTCTTTTTTGTTATATTTCCTAATTACTGTATTTTTTTAGATCCCCATATAAGCAGTATCATCCAACATTCATCTTTCTCTGTCTAATTTATTTCACTTAGCATAATGCCCTACAATTTCATCCATGTTGCTGCAAATGGCAAAATTGCATTCTTTTCTTATGGCTGAGTAGTATTCCATTGTATATATGTACCCCTACTTCTTTATCCACTCATCCATCAATGGATTGCTTCCATATTTTGGCAATTGTAAATAATGCAGCTATGGACGTTGACTTGCATTTGTCTTTTCCAATGAGTGTTTTTTTCAGGTATATGTCCAGAGTGAAACTGCTGGGTTATATAAATTGTTCTGTTTTTAGTTTTCTGAGAAACCTCTAT
Organism: Aepyceros melampus; assembly: GCA_006408695.1. Taxonomy (NCBI): domain Eukaryota; kingdom Metazoa; phylum Chordata; class Mammalia; order Artiodactyla; family Bovidae; genus Aepyceros; species Aepyceros melampus. The sequence goes on along the minus strand of SJXQ01011946.1, from coordinate 103,611 downwards.
ACTGTTTCTAAAGTGGCTGCAGCAACTTATATTCCTACCTACAGTGTAGAAGTGTTCCATCTTCTCCATAATCTCTCCAACATGTATTATTTGTAGACTTTTTAATGATGGCCATTCTGACTGGTGTGAGGCGATACCTCATTGTAGTTTTGATCTGCATTTCTCTAAATGAGTAGTACCTTAATAATGAACTAAACCAGTAAGACCAGAGAGGTGTCCCCATAAAAAGTGCAAAGGATACAGCCTTCATAATATTCAGAGAGTTTTCTTCCAAAACTCGTTTGAGAAAGTAAAGGCCTTTATCATAGACATGACATAATTAAAATTGAGATGACAAAGGATACTTACAGTCTGGAATTCCTTATGTCAATTCTCCTTGAGAGTTGGCACAGCCAGGCACAAGACTGCTTGGAATTTCAGTCTATTTGACTAGTTGCCAAATGTACACTATTTGTGTATCTTGCAGTTGGCAGAGAACAAACTCTTTAAAAAAAAAACAAAAACCTAAGATCAGGTGGAATATTTACATCTCAAAGACACAGGGAGAGAAATGCAAGTTCCTCCTAGAAGGGGTTTTGTTTTTTAAGGTCAGAATTCTGAAAAGATGTTTTAACAAGTCAGATTTTTCCAGCTGCATAGGGGAAAAAAATTCAAATGTAAAGAACCCCAATTTGACCATTTTGAGGAGGAGATTTCCTTTAATTTCCAGTTAAGCAAGTACTTGTCTGTATAAATTCTGTCTGTACATAATAAAATCTTCCCAGTGTCCCTCAACTTGGGTAAGACAGTCAGTGTCTTTCAACTGAGCAAAACCTTCCCAGGCTTTTGCAACTAGGGTAAGCCAGGTACCTCTTTTTGAAACTAAAGTTCAAGGAAAATATACTCTTCACAGAGAGCTTATCCACCACCAAATAAACCTCAGGGCTATCAGCCAATAAAGGGAGATCCAAGACCCAGAGGAGATCCAAATTCAATTGGACTCTCCAAGGAGGTAGACAGGCACAAGAGGTTTCTGCTGGTGCCAAGACCCTGGATCCTTACAGAGTTTAGAAAAAGGAGAGAAGTCTGGTCTGGGTCACTAAAGCTGATTGAATAAACATGCACCTACCTTTTTATTTTTCTAATGCTGTCTTTTGATAATTAGAAGTTTTCAGCTTTAAAGTTCAAGTTTTTATTTATTTATTTTTTGTGACTACTTATCTAATTCAAAAGTTTTTACCTCTATCAATTTTGTGAGGATTTTCTTACATTTTGTAGAACTTTTTAAATTTTAACTTTTTAAAGTATGTTCATCTCAATTTTATTTTGAGTAGAATGTGAGGTAATGTTGATATACTTTTTCATAATATTATACATTAATTCCAGCACAATTTGTAGAAAAGACTTTCCTTTCCCCTTTAAGTTGCCTTCGGGCCTTTGGGAGAATAAACTGATCACGCAAATATGGGTCTATTTATGGACTCTGCTCTGTTTTATTGATCTTTGTCTAGCTACCTATCAACCTAGTTGCACCAAGTACTGCAGCCTAATAGTATCTTGAAATTAGATAAAGCCTCTAATCTGACAATTCTAGGTTCTTTGATTTCCCTCACAAATTTCGGTTATTTCTTAATTTTTACATTTAAAAAACTCTTGGTATTTTGGTTGATATTGCATTCAATCTATTCTTAAATTGGAGGAGAATTCATACCTTAATACTGAATTTTTAATTCACGAATACTGAATGACACAAACCGTAACAGACAGCCTTGACAAAGAGAAGCTGCTGATACACTGGTCTGGGCTAACAACATCTGAAGTTAATCATTACATATGAGAGGAACCATTGTGAGTAATTATTGACATTTCTGTAATTGAACACTACAATTCTAGCAAGAATAGAAACACAGGGAAATGGGCTTGGAACCCCAGCGAATGTAGCTTTGCATCTCTATGCCTCCTCAGAGTACAGATCAGTGAATAAGCATAACCAGGTATTTGGTGAAAGCAGAGACATTACTTTGTCCACAAAGATCTGTCTAGTCAAGGCTATGGTTTTTCCAGTAGTCATGTATAGATGTGAGAGTTGGGCTGTGAAGAAAGCTGAGCACCAAAGAATTGAAGCTTTTGAACTGTGGTGTTGGAGAAGACTCTTGAGAGTCCCTTGGACTGCAAGGAGACCCAACCAGTCCATCCTAAAGGAAATCAGTCCTGGGTATTCATCTAAAGGACTGATGTTGAAGCTGAAACTCCAATACTTTGCCACTTGATGCGAAGGGCTGACTCATTTGAAAAGACCCTGATGCTGGGAAAGATTGAGGGCAGGAGGAGAAGGGGATGACAGAGAATGCGATGATTGGATGGCATCACCAACTCAATGGACATGAGTTTGGGTAAGCTCTGGGAGTTGGTGATGGACAGGGAGGCCTGGCGTGCTGCAGTTCATGGGGTTGCAAAGAGTCAGACAGACTGAGCGACTGAACTGAACTGAACTGAGATGTTATCTTGTTAAGATGTTACAGTGAGACTCATTTCCATACATAGCTAAGGATAAATGTGTAAATAAAGGGAAGAAGATTAAACATAGTCTTGAAGGTCAAGACTAAAACATTAACTGCTAAGATTTTCCTCTTAATCCAAGTATAAGCACTCTGCTTCTTATTTTGGCAGTTTTCATTTTATTCTCCAAATTAATATTTCAAGGCCATACCACAGAAACATTCAGAAATGATCTTTTACCCTCTCACTTCTTTGGTACCGTATCCCCCACTCCACCCTACTTTGATGGGAAAAGAAGGTTTGAAAGTGATGTAGGATTAAGATTAGATTATAGTATGAAAACCACTCAGTCATGTCTGACTCTGCGACCCCATGGACTGTAGCCTGCCAGCCTCCTCTGTCCATATGATTCTCCAGGCCAGAATACTGGAGTGGGTAGCCATTCACTTCTCCAGGGGATCTTCCCAACCCAAGGATCAAATCCAGGTCTCCCACATTGCAGGAGGATTCTTTATCATCTGAGCCACCTTCCTTCTCCAGTGGATCTTCCTGACCCGGAAATCAAACCAGGGTCTCCTTCATTGCAGGTAGATTCTTTACCAGCTGAGCTACCAAGGAAACCCACATTAGATTGTAATCATCGTTCTTTTTTTTTTCAAGTGGCCCTGAAAAAAGCAGGCCTTTAAACCTGCTTCAAGTACAAGTGAAGCATAATTTAAGAATCTTATTATTACCAAAGTTTTCGTAAGTTTTATGCTAAATATTAAAAAGACAAAGGTTTTAAAATGCAACAAAAAACTCTTCCATATTTCCACTAATCAATGACTACTGTGAACATTTTGGAGTATATCCTTCTAGCAGTTGTGTGTTTATTTGTGTGTGTTTGTGAAGAACCTAAGCCACCCTATTTTGTTAAAAAAAAGACTCCATTTTAGAGTTCCGAGGAAAGAGTCTTTGGAAATCCTCTGACCTCACCCCACCATCTGCAAGCAATCAGATCCCAGATCAGGATCTCCTGACTTTACGACCTGCCCGGGAAATTCGAATTAAGCCCGGGAAATGAAAACCAATCAGAACCCAACACCTAACCCTTCCACAGAAGGTAACCAATTAGATGTCTACCCTATATAAGCAGTGAAACCCAGGGTTTGAGGCTCCTCTCCTTAGCCACTGCATCGGTAACGGTGGGAGCCCCAGCTCAAGCTTGGTAATCAAAACTCTTTTGCTTTTGCATTGGACATCGGCTCCCTGGTGGTCATTGGGAGATTTCGCGACTCGGGCATAACATTTGCACACAGAGATATCCTAGCCAGTGTTGGTGTCTATAACCTCCTGGCTTCTCAGTCCTGCCCCATACCATAAGGAGGCTGAGCACGGAAGAATTGATGCTTTCAAACTGTGGTGCTGGAGAAGACTCTTGAGAGTCCTTTGGACAGCAAAGAGATCAAACCAGCCAATTCTAAAGGAAATCAATTCTGCATATTCATTGGAAGGACTGATGCTGAAGCTTAGGCTTCAATACTTTGGCCACCTGATGCAAAGAGCCTACTCATTAGAAAAGACCCCTGATGCTGGAGGAGATTTAGGGCAGAAGGAGAAGGGGGTAACAGAGGATGAGATGGTTGGATGGCGTCACCGAACCAAATTGATCAATGAACATGAGTTTGAGCAAACTCAGGGAGATGGTGAAGAACAGGGTAGCCTGGCATGCTGCAATCCATGGGGGTCACAAAGAGTCGGACATGACCGAGCAACTAATTAACAACTGTGGTTCTGTGATGGCCAAGACCAGCCTTGGGCTCCTAGGGGAATCTGCAGCTACAGCCTTCCCGGCCCACATCACGTGCGTCCAACTCAGAGGGCTGGGCTGCTGGGCTGCCTCAGTTTCCTGATTTGTGATTTTGTTTCCCATTGAACACCTAGAACCTTTTTCTACCCAAACTCCTCGACTAGTGCCTCACGCTCAGGGGTCCCCTTTTTCTGAACCACTAGACTCTAGGGGCTATTGAGCCACCTACCCATGTCACTTCCTGGAGATTTCAAGTGTAACAGCCCACCCAACCAGATGAGATTCCTCCTGGGTGCTGAAATCTTACCAGGCATCTTCGACACTGGGTTGGGACCACTGTCACCAAGAATCAGCCCTAAGATGGTTTCTCTTCACCGCACCCTGGATCTAGTGTCCCCGTGTCCCCACCAGCCTATTGTATTCACCAGAGCATCTGGCTCACTGCCCATTTGCATGCTGCTGCTTTTCAAGTGAGTCAAGCTGTATGTTTCAGAGTTTACTTAAAACTGCCTACCCTTTACTGAGCTCAGGGTTATTTAAACTGCTGTAGGGGTATCAGTGACAACATTCTAATTGTTCAGCACTGTTTCAAAGCAATGAAAATTTGTACGTATACCTATGCTCTCCTACAGATGGCTTGGTGCCACCTGACATGAAGTAGCCTTTCCATCCCTGTCAGCGGGAAGAACGGGAAAGAAAAAGAAAAGAATAGAATGACCCAAGGAGATTACTCCACATCATGTTTCCTCCTTTCGGGGTGGAAAGGGTAGATGAGCGGTTCTTTTTGATCCACTGACATTAAGATGTCTGCTTCTTTCGATGTGTTTTCATTTGAATGTATACAAGTGTGCTGGACAGCATCTTGCTGCGCTCCCACATGAGATGAAACCCCTCCATGATCAACAGAGTGACAAGCCTATGATGCTATTTTGCCCAAAGTGACCTAGATGGGAGATTATTATATAATTAAAAAAGGCACACTCGCCTAATAGACAAACTCAGTCAAGCTGAAGGGGCAGGATTGCCTTTTCAAGAAAGGAAAGCCTCCAGGAAGAAGTTTTACAGCATGCTGAGCCATTATCCCAAATGTTCTGCTTTTCCTCCAAGAGAAGTAAGACTGTTTCTGACATTGTTTTGTTAATGAGCATGTTGTATTGAAGGACAGGGAGGAATTGCAAATCTGTCTCCGGCTCAGCTGTCAGTTCCCAGAAGGAAGCTGTTGACAAGACACCTCTCCTATGCCAGAGGGAGAGTTGGGTCCAAAGCAGGGGAAGAAATGGAGCCCTAATTATCTTGGGTTTAACTTTTATTGTTATCATTATTATGTAATTTAATAATAATAATTATGGTGGAGGAAGAGTTCAGAAGACATAATGGTTCAAAGAGACATTTTAGCCACTGTCAGTCAGAGCTAAGTATTTGAAGCATCTACACTCATTTTCTGAAATAAGTTTTCTTTTATACATAGACAGACCCTCGATGTAAAAAGTATATGTACTTCCGATCAGTGTGAATTGAGCCTTATTATCTATTCTCATCTTTTGGGAAGCTTGCTGCAATATGACAGGTGTTGGGGGTGGGGCAGTCAAGTCAGAGGCTGTAAACTCAGCCCCTCCAGGGCCAGGCACAGGGTGAGTGCATGTGATAAGCCCCGTGGCGACACTGGCCACCAGGAAGGCACATCTGCCCGGCCAGCGGCAGCTCAAGCCCAGCCCCACAAGGCCACGTGGGAATGCCAGCCCCGTGTCGACAGATACTGAGGCTTTGCAGGGGAAGGCGGAAATCAGGATGTTTATGAGAATTCCCCAGAGTTTTAAGTGTTGGCAATTGACATAAAGAATTTTCAAACCCCCGGCAAGCCCCACAATACACATGTGCAGGCCAGATGCTACTCTGAGACTTGTAGTTTGTGAGCTGTGTCCTAGAGCACGGGAGAGAGGGTGGGCAGGGCGTGTGGCAGGCTGGGTGGAGCCCCGGGAGGTGACCTGCACCCAGAGCGTGCCATACTTCAGGGGAGGAGACACAGGCAGCAAAGACACCTGGATCAGGTGGGTCAAAATGGGTCAAGATGGGCATAGCCCTTTAAGTTTTATACACACACATAAATAACTTTAAATATTGAAGATTTAAAATTGTGATATTTAGGTACATGCATAGATCTATAAGCTCTTTGTATCAATGAAAATTTCCACATACATTCACAGAAATAGTCCTTGTTTCATTATTTATCCCTATATACAAGATCACTCACTGCCTTGCACATAGAAGGAGTCAGTAAATGTTTGTTTCAAAATATTTAGTGAGCATGAATACACTCTAAGGACTGTTCTAAGATCCTGAGATAATGTAGTGAACAAAGTAGACAAAGACTCTGGTCCTCAAAGGATAGAGCTCAAAAGCGGGCGGTCAGATAATCAATAAGGAACTTAAGAAGTAAATTGAATTTCGTGGTGCAGGGTAGGAAGTTCTACAGAAAAGAGAAGTAGGGCAAAGGGGCTTGGGATTACTGAGAGTGGTACAGCTCGCAATATTAATTGGTTAATATTAACCAATATTAATTATTGGCTAAAATTTTTACTCTAAAAAGCTAAGTAGGTATATTTTTATATAATCTAAAGGTGGGCCAGGATGGGAAGCATGCATTAAATACATTGATAACTTCAAATGTATGTTTTAGTGACTATGCCTAATTTTTCCTCCAAAGAAATTTTTTTTTACCAAGTATTGTGTATAATTGTAAAATAGATTTCTCTTGTAAAATATTTACTTATTTGGCTACAGTGGGTCTTAAGTTGCAGCATGTGAATGCTTAGCTACAGCTCGTGGGATTCAGTTCTCTGACCAGGGATCAAGCCTGGGCCCCCTGCACTGGGAGCCTGGAGTCTTAGCCACTGGGACACCAAGGAAGTTCCTGTAAAATAGATTTCTAACTTCACATTTTTAAAATTTTGGTGCTCATATACATGCTAGTCATGTCTCTATTCATTCAGCTATGATTTAATGGAACACTTACTAAGTGCAGAGACCCAAGTCAGGCATCAGGTAGAGAAAGGACAGTGAGACTTCAGTGACATGGCTTCAAGGAAAAAGCTTCTATATAGAGAGGTTGATTCTTCTCTGCCCAGTGGCCCAGGAATGAGGTGACTTTAAGGGCAAGGTTAGCTTCACTCATTCCTGAAAGCAGCTCCATCTCCAAGGAAACCACAAGGACAGCTGTCTGCCTCCGTGGATGTGAGAGGGGTCCTGGAGATGGTCTCACCATCTCCAGCACTCCCTCTTCTTGGCAGGCACAAAGTCAGGGTGAGAGTTACGTCAGTGTGGGCTCCCAGAGTGATCTCAGGCCCAATGCTCTGACATCTCTGTGATACTCATACCCACTCCTGTCTTGTGTCTTGACTGAAACCCTTTACCGTCCATGAAACATCTATGAGAGATCACAGGAAGAGATCAGCTCACACGCAAGAGAGCAGGACCAAGCTCTGGTGCAGGTTCTCAGGATCAGAGGGGTCCTGCAGGTTATTAGACGGCTAGGACCAAAATCTTCTATCACCGATGGCTACTCCTGGGGTGTCCTTTGGAGACAGAGGCAGACAGCCCCTTTTCTCAATGTCATGTTTTAAAGTCAGATTGATATCACAGCGCCCCCAGTGATGTCAAGGGTTAGCACATACCAATAGTTTTCCATTAAGAGGGGTGAGGGGAGGGAGTGGGAAGCTACCCACAAATGCATGCTCGCCTCATAATTCATGCACACCTCCCCTGCTCTCCCCACACACTCTGCTCCAAGGTATCTTGGGGCTTTTGCTATTCTTTGTGAAGAGGAAACAGATGCTGACTGGAGGTCTGCAGGGATTCATCTAAAATTCGTTCCCCACAAAATAATCAAGAACTCATTTCTTAAATTTTTGTTAAAGTACTAATGCATTTATTTCATTACTTGGTTCTATTTTATTTCTCAGCAGTCTCTATCAACGTGCTCTTATGGCTGGTCTCCTTCAGCGACCCGACTCCTTCCACAATCCAAATGTCTTAAAAATGCAAACCCTAATGTTGTCATTATCTACATATCTAAAATAAGGAATTAAAAAAAATAATCTTCTTTAATTCCATAGACTTTTGAGAACACACCACATTAGGAAGTGGTTAGAAAGGAGGCTGTGAGTTATACAACTCAGATTTGGATTTTAAAGAGGCACTGTGGGGAAGCCCTCAGGGTCTCTTCTCACTTAGGACTCTGCTAGAAAAGCCAAGTATGAAAAGAGAGCAAGAAAATCTATAACCCTCGGATTACTCTGATTCCTGGTTTCTTACTCAAACTGTGTAGAGGTCATTTAACTTCTGCCTTCTTGACCTGAAGGCTTAGAGGGAAAACAGTCTCTTTTAACAGAACAAATTCAGACTAACCCCTCAAGGCAAACATGAAATGAACCTCCCAAATCTTTGGCAGGGGAGAGGGGCATTCGTTATAGATAAAGAACAGGTAATGAACAGGGCAAACCAATTGCAGTGATCCAGAGGAAAGGGGGATTGTCCCAAGTGACAGGTACCAAGCCTTGGAGAGGATGCTTTCATCCTGGAAGGCATTTAGCTCCACCTGGTCCAATCTCGGGCTTCCCTGATAGCTCAGCTGGTAAAGAATCTGTCTGCAATGCAGGAGACCTAGGTTCAATCCCTGGGTTGGGAAGATCCCTTGGAGAAGGGAAAGGCTACCCATTCCAGTATTCTGGCCTGGAGAATGCCATAGACTATAAAATCCATGGGTTCACAAAGAGTTCCAAACTCATGGGAATCAGAAAGGCTAATTGAATCGGTGAGGATTTCAGTGCTTTTTAGCCAGGGTAGTTCAACTGTTTCATTAAAAAGTCTCATTAAGGTTTTTAGCTATGCTTTTTATATAGAACTCTCACACATCTTATGCCTAACTCCTATCATCAAAAAGTCCAAATTCCATATGCCAAAAGCATATGACAGCTTCTAAAGACTCTCATATAACTCACAAATAATTTTTTTTACTATCTTAACCCAAATCCTTATTCAAAGGAATCACACTAACCTGCCCAAGTATTTTTTGATTTGCCCAAAATATTCTGATTCGATTTTCAGTGATCCAATTGTCTTACATGAGGGGCAAAAAAAAAAGAGACACATCATATCTGCTAAGTCTATTCTTGCAGCAAAACACTAGCTTCATCAGGCCAGGGGAGATTGACAGAGAAAACCATTTTATCTGGTATTCAAGAATATTTGACATTCAAAGAAAGAACCCCTGCACACCAAAAGGCAATTGCCCTGACTTCACTTCTTACCAGAAATGTCAACAGATGAAAATGGGGAGTAAGTTATATTGATTTTTGCTAAAATATATACACCTGCCAAGAGCTTAAGTCACACATTCCCTCTTTGTCTCTTATTCCTGTCTTGAAATCCTTCATGCTATTCTATTTGTGAAGTTGCATCTTCCACAATCCTGTAAAAGGTTCTATCTTGGGGGTGGGGCGGGGGCAGAGAGGGGTGGCATGTGGAATGGATGAAGTCTGTCATTGAAGATGACCTGATGTTTCTGAAATCAGACACATGAGAAAGAAAAAGCAGCCCTGTTAGCTCACCCTAAAAAAATGACAAGATTTAAAGTGACTGATTATGCAGCCAGAAAATTCATCTCTTCATATTCATTGCTTAGTCAGTCATTTGCTTAATTACATTTGATTAACCAAGTGGAAGGTGTTTTTTCTTTGGTATTACTTTATTGTGGGTACTGACTCCCAATTACTGAACGATGTCATGGGTAAGAGAATATCTTCATGACTACAACCTAGACAAAGAGCTATTAATCAGAAAAAAGACTATAGAAGAAATAATGAATATATTGAAATAAGGGAGAAGCTAATAAAAGCATACAGGTCTGAGCATATAACATGTAACATGATGACTGTAGTTGGTAATGCGTTTTGGTATACTTGAAATTTATTGAGGGTAGAACTTAAAAATGTTCTTTTTTAAAAAGGGTAAATGTGTGAGGTGATGGTGATGGAGGCGCTATTTAACTTCACAGGGGGGAGCACGTAGGGAATCATTTCAGACCCACCATGGATACCAAAGTCTGTGGATACTCAAATACATAGTCAGCCCTCTGTATCCATAGACTCTGCAACTGAGGATTCAATCAACCACGGCTCGTAATCATAGTACCTGATCTGCCATTGGTTGAATCTGCAGTTGCAGAACCTATGGCTCCAGGGAGCCAGATATGTACCCAAAAAAAAGAATTTGTATTCGTCAAAAAGCATGATAGGTGAATGAACAGGAAAACTAAAGTGCAAGTGGAAAAGATATTAGCAATTCATGAAAATTTTCTGCAAATCATCACACAAAAGAAAATCCAATAGAAAAATGAACAGTGATTGAAAAAATAGAATATCCAAATGTGCAACTATAAACAAAAAATACTCAATCTCACTAAGCATCAGGGAAATGCCAAATAAAACTATGAGGAAATATGACTAGACATAAACAAGAATGAATAAAATTAAGTGACTGAAAAAACCAGAAGGGAAATAACAAGTGTTGATGAAAGGGCAGTATCACAAGAACTCACATATCCTATTGGTGGAAATGTTCATTGGCTGGAAAACTGGCAGGATCTGTTAACCTGAACACAAGCATGTCTTACCATCAACAGAAATGTGCTCAAACATTTACAAAATGCAGTACCAGAATGTCAATAGGAGCCCTAAGGAAAATAGCTCCGAACTGGAAACTACTCAAACGCCCATTGGCAATAGAATGAATACACAAACTGTGGTGTATTCACACAAAAAGTACCACACAGCCACGAGAATAATCACTTGATAACTGTGTCTAATAGGGTGATGACTCTCACAAATATAATATTGTATGAAACAGACCAGCTACATAGGAATACTGCACTATCGTATTATTCCAGCTATATGAAGTATAAGATTGGCAAAACTAATGTAAACTATTAGAAGTGGTTTGTCTCAGGAGGGAAGGAGCAAGCACGTAGGAGGGCTTCTGGGTGCTAGCAACATTCTGATTTTTAATCTCGGTGTCACGTACAAGAGGTGTTCATTTGGTGAACGTGAAAGTGAAAGTAAGTTGCTCAGTCGTGTCTGGCTCTTTGCGACCCCATGGACTGTAGCCCACCAGGCGCCTCCGTCCATGGGATTTTCCAGGCAAGAGTACTGGAGTGGGGTGCCATT
>SJXQ01011946.1:65458-90849 GCA_006408695.1 Aepyceros melampus | reverse complement strand
CCAGGGATCTTCCCGACCCAGGGATCAAACCCGGGTCTCCTGCATTGCAGGCAGACGCTTTAACCTCTGAGCCACCAGGGAAGCCCGTTCATTTGGTAGGTGAAACTATTGAGTTGTATACTTCTAATCAGTGTGTGTGTGAGTGTGTGTGTGTGCACGTGTGCATGTTCTCAGTCATGTCTGACTTTTTGTGACCCCATGGATTGTAGCCCGCCAGGCTCCTCTGTCCATGGCAATTCTCCAGGCAAGAATACTAGTGTGGGATGCCATTTCCTCCTCCAGGGGATCTTCCTGACCCAGGGATTGAACCTGCCTCTCCTGCTTCGGCAGGCGGACTCTTTACCACTGAGCAGCCTAAACACCACTCTTCAAAAAAGATGTGAAGAACAAGCAAATAGGACATGACTAACTTGCATTCTCATGAAAACACTTTCAGTCCACAGAGAACACTGTACTTTTTAATGGATAAAATTTGCATTTCTTTTTTCATTGATCTCTTTGTAACTGAGAAAGCATATTCTTTGAAACAAGAAAACAGGTGCCTTAAATTTACAACAGTACATTATGTGCTTTTCTTGAAGAGGTGTAATAACTCCTTTTACTAAGCTAGACAATAAATTGAGAAGTATTTTTGTGCTGATAATTACAGTGTTTTGGTATACCAGATGCTTTATGTTTAGTAAACACTCTACTTTCACCCACAGTATCCCTCCCTAAGCCAACTCTATTAAGTAGAACAAGAATTACTGTTATTATCCCCATTGTCTGCATAAGGAAAATGAAGCTCAGAGAGGCTGGATGTGTCCGTGATCACAAAATATAGTAACTTAACATGGCTTGGATTCAAACTTGATAGAGGATTAGTGCACATATGTTTGTGAAATCAGAACATCCTGCCATTAAGTTTTGGTATACCAGATGCTTTATGTTTAGTAAACACTCTACTTTCACCCACAGTATCCCTCCCTAAGCCAACTCTATTAAGTAGAACAAGAATTACTGTTATTATCCCCATTGTCTGCATAAGGAAAATGAAGCTCAGAGAGGCTGGATGTGTCCGTGATCACAAAATAGAGTAACTTAACATGGCTTGGATTCAAACTTGATAGAGGATTAGTGCACATATGTTTGTGAAATCAGAACATCCTGCCATTAATTTGTACTTATATTACTACTCAGCAAATCCTCTTATTTTCATTTTTCCTGTACTCCTAATAATATTCCTGGAATGAAATGGTCCCCCTTGAAATTCTATTTCCTTCCTCTTTCATTTACCAAAAGTTGAAATGTTTCTTAATGCTGATAGTATAAAAGAGTCACTGGAAAATGTTTTTTGTAGTTGGAGTCAATTTTTCTTTGTTTTTAATCTGGAAAAGCCTACTGGAACTCCTCAGTGGGTTTAAAGTGAATCCATTTGCAGATGACATGATCCTCTACATAGAAAACCCGAAAGACTCCACCAGAAAATTACTAGAGCTAATCAATGAATATAGTAAAGTTGCAGGATATAAAATCAATACACAGAAATCCCTTGCATTCCTATACACTAATAATGAGAAAGTAGAAAAAGAAATTAAGGAATCAATTCCATTCACCATTGCAACGAAAAGAATAAAATACTTAGGAATATACCTACCAAAGGAAACTAAAGACCTATATATAGAAAATTATAAAACACTGATGAAAGAAATCAAAGAGGACACTAATAGATGGAGAAACATACCATGTTCATGGATCAGAAGAATCAATATAGTGAAAATGAGTATACTACCCAAAGCAATCTACAGATTCAATGCAATTCCTATCAAGATACCAGCGGTGTTTTTCACAGAGCTAGAACAAATAATTTCACAATTTGTATGGAAACACAAAAAACCTCGAATAGCCAAAGCCATCTTGAGAAAGAAGAATGGAACTGGAGGAATCAACCTGCCTGACTTCAGGCTTTACTACAAAGCCACAGTCATCAAGACAGTATGGTACTGGCACAAAGACAGAAATATAGATCAATGGAACAAAATAGAAAGCCCAGAGATAAATCCACACACCTATGGACAGCTTATCTTCGACAAAGGAGGCAAGAATATACAGTGGATTAAAGACAATCTTTTTAACAAGTGGTGCTGGGAAAACTGGTCAACCACTTGTAAAAGAATGAAATTAGATCACTTTCTAACACCATACACAAAAATAAACTCAAAATGGATTAAAGATCTAAACGTAAGACAAGAAACTATAAAACTCCTAGAGGAGAACATAGGCAAAACACTCTCTGACATAAATCACAGCAGGATCCTCTATGATCCACCTCCCAGAATACTGGAAATAAAAGCAAAAATAAACAAATGGGATCTAATTAAAATTAAAAGCTTCTGCACAACAAAGGAAACTATAAGCAAGGTGAAAAGACAGCCTTCTGAATGGGAGAAAATAATAGCAAATGAAGCAACTGACAAACAACTAATCTCAAAAATATACAAGCAGCTTATGCAGCTCAACTCCAGAAAAATAAATGACCCAATCAAAAAATGGGCCAAAGAACTAAATAGACATTTCTCCAAAGAAGACATACGAATGGCTAACAAACACATGAAAAGATGCTCAACATCACTCATTATCAGAGAAATGCAAATCAAAACCACAATGAGGTACCATTTCACACCAGTCAGAATGGCTGCGATCCAAAAGTCAACAAGCAATAAATGCTGGAGAGGGTGTGGAGAAAAGGGAACCCTCTTACACTGTTGGTGGGAATGCAAATTAGTACAGCCACTATGGAGAACAGTGTGGAGATTCCTTAAAAAATTGCAAATAGAACTGCCTTATGATCCAGCGATCCCACTGCTGGGCATACACACCGAGGAAACCAGAATTGAAAGAGACACGTGTACCCCAATGTTCATCGCGGCACTGTTTGTAATAGCCAGGACATGGAAGCAACCTAGATGTCCATCAGCAGATGAATGGATAAGAAAGCTGTGGTACATATACACAATGGAGTATTACTCAGCTATTAAAAAGAATACATTTGAATCAGTTCTAATGAGGTGGATGACGCTGGAGCCGATTATACAGAGTGAAGTAAGCCAGAAAGAAAAACACCAATACAGTATACTTACACATATATATGGAATTTAGAATGATGGTAATGATAAACCTGTACGCAAGACAGCAAAAGAGACACAGATGTATAGAATGGCCTTTTGGACTCTGTGGGAGAGGGAGAGGGTGGGATGGGTTGGCAGAGTGGCAATGTAACATGTGTGATATCATAAGCGAAATGAATTGCCAGTCCAGGTTTGATGCAGGATGCAGGATGCTAGGGACTGATGCACGGGGATAATCCAGAGAGAGGGTGTGGGGCGGGAGGGTGGAGGTGGGGGTCGGGATTGGGAGTTCATGTACACTCATGGCTAATTCATGTCAGTGTGTAACAAAATGAATACAGTATTGTAAAGCAAAACAAACTAAAAAATAAAAATTAATTTAAAAAAATAAATAAAATAAAGTGAATCCACTTATGGCTGCTTTTTTCTTCTCCCAGGTAATTAACACAATGCTGCTACAATACCTGGATCATACTATCCATGGGGACTTTATTTTCTTAGGCTCCAAAATCTCTGCAGATGGTGACTGAAGCCATGAAATTAAAAGACACTTGCTACTTGGAAGAAAAGCTATGACCAACCTAGACAGCATATTAAAAAGCAGAGACATTATTTTGCCAACAAAAGTCTGTCTAGTCAAGGCTATGGTTTTTCCAGTGGTCATGTATGGATGTGAGAGTTGGACTATAAAGAAAGCTGTGTGCCAAAGAATTGATGCTTTTGAATTGTGGTATTGGGAAAGACTCTTGAGAGTCCCTTGGCCTGCAAGGAGACCCAACCAGTCCATCCTAAAGATCAATCCTGAATATTCATTGGAAGGACTGATGCTGAAGCTGAAGCTCTAATACTTTGGCCACCTGATGTGAAGAACTGACTCCTTAGAAAAGACTCTGATGCTGGGAAAGACTGAAGGCAGGAGGAGAAGGGGTCGAAAGAGGATGAGATGGTTGGATGACATCACTGACTCAATGGACAAGAGTTTGAGCAAACTCCAGCTGTTGGTGATGGACAAGGAAGCCTGGCGTGCTGCAGTCCATGGGGTCGCAAAGAGTTGGACACAACTGAGCAACTGAACTGACAGTACCTGGATCACCTCTGAGTTGGTGCTTGGTGCCTTTGTCCTGAAAGTCAGAGATATAAGAAAGGGCTACATGATAGAGTTGAGTCCTCAATGATGTTTTGTGATTTTTCTATGAAGTATAAAACTAGAAAAGGCAAAAAACCAAACTTTTAATCTGTTTAGGGCCTACCTTGAATATCCTCTTTCTGATCAAATTCTTGGGAAGACATAGAAGTAGAAAAATAAAAATTTACAAACACACCACCCAGATAATAGAGGAGATTGACTGATATATGATAAGCAGAATACATGAAGGAAAAAAAAAATAAAACTAAAGTGATGAATGTCACAAAACAGAGAAGCCTAAGCAGCAACCTGGTTAGTTTTCAAGATGATATATCTTCCCAATCTCCCAATTCATCCTCCTGTGCCCCCTACCCTCTATCTACACATCTGGCTTTACACTTGTGCCTCTATTCCTACCCTGCAAATAAGTTCATCCATACATTTTTTTTAGATTCCACATATATGTGTTAATATATATTTATCTATTTCTGACTTAGTTCACTCTGCATGACAGACTCTAGGTCCACCCATATATCTACAAATGACCCAGTTTCGTTCCTTTTAATGGTTGAGTAATATTCCACTTTGTATATGCACCACATCTTCTTTGTCCATTCCTCTGTTGGAATTTAGGTTGCTTCCATGTCCTGGCTATTGCTAATAGTACTCAGCTTGATGCTCTGTGGTGACCTAGACGGATGAGATGGGGATGGGGGTGAGGTGAGGGAATTCTAAGAAGGGAGGATTATATGTATACATATAGCTGATTCACTTCATTGTATAGCACCAACTAACACAATATTGTAAAGCGACTGTACTCCAATATAAACAAATAAATAAAAGATGATACGTCTTCCTAGTCAGAGGATGGAAGGTGAGAAAGGGAATGAAGTAAATTTATCAGATGGTGGCTTCATTCATGGATGCTTGACTGACTTCTGAGCCACTGAAGGCAGCTCTATAATTTAATACATTTAAATTATACATTTTTCCTTATTCTATAGGTTGACTCAGTCATCATTAAAGGTCCCAGCACAATAAGAAGCCTCCCCTTTTGAAAAATAGTACTTTAAGAATGAAAATGACTTTTATTATTGTTATCATTATTACTATTATTTTTGAAATAGACTTTGATGAGTTTTTATAATGATCATATTTTATTTGTATTTTTACCTTTCAGTGATAGAAGCAGTTCAACTTCATGAAAAATATTAACAAATAAGACTATTATGAGGAATGTATGCTTTACATAGACATGGCTGGTAAAATAAATAGATGATTCCTTTGATATTGTTACTTAAAATTACCATAAACTTTTCTCTGCACTTAAAATATCCCTTCTTCCTTCCACCAAATAATCATAATCATAAATGAAAAGGCTTTAATTTGAAATGTGGCAAGAAATTATATTATGTTAAAATATCTTAATACCACTGAGGCTGCTAATTTAGTCATTGTCAAGTCTGATCACTAAATAAGCAGGCAGGATGCCTCAAAGGTATTGGGTCTTTACCGTGATCTCCACTGCAATTAAATTCATAGGAATGTGGGACTTCAAGGTTCTTTCATACACTGGTGGAAAAAAGCATAGCACTTCAGATGTCTCTCACCCCTGCAGACAAGCATACGGCCTGATGGAGTTTGAAAACAAAGGTTATGCGCCTCTTTTTGTCGTAGCTCTAAAAGCAGGGCACCGTTGTCTTTTTAAAACATTTTAAATTATTAACAGTGTTGTTAGTTTCAGGTGTACACCATTGTCTCTAATAATAAACGTCACGACACAACTATGAGACGGAGCCTCTGCATAACTTCTGAATTTTCCAGATGCCCTCACCAACTTGTAACCCTGGTTATTGAACACAACCTACCTACCCTCCCAATCCAGCCGTTTTATCTGTCCAAGTCTCTCCTGACTCACGCAGGAATATGCAAAAGCCATAGTTCACCAAAATATTCTAATTGCTTTTAAAGAACAGAGTGCTACAATGATTCTGAAAATGTTTATGAAGATTCTAGAAGAACTGCTAAAATGAAGGTCATCGATTCTCTTTGATGAGAGGTGAAGAATTCTTCCACATTTGGGTAATATTTAGAATTTGGAGACTGAAAGCTTTAATTCATAACCAAATGTATTGGTTTTCTATGGCTGCCATAATTAATTACTACAAACTTAATGGCTTAAGATGGGCTTCCTTGTGGCTCAGCTGGTAAAGAATCCGCCTGCAATGTGGGAGACCTGGGTTCAATCCGTGGCTTAAGACAGCACAAACAGTGTCTTAGAGTTCTGTAGGCCAGAAGTCCAACAAGGTCTAAGTGGACTGACATTAAGGTGCCTGTCTGAAATCTCTAGGGAGAATCAGTTGGCATAATTTATTCCTTGTAGCTGTAGGTTCACGGCTGAGAGGTCCCTGTTTCTTTGCTGGGTGTCAGTTGGGGGCCATTCCCAGCTTCTAAGGGCCCCCTTTCTATATCTTCAAAGGCAGCCACAGCAGACTGAGTCTTTCTAATGTGACATCTCTCTGACTCGCTCTTCTTCTATCCTCTTCCACTTTTAAAGATTCATGTGATTATATTCAGACCATCTGGATAATCTAGGATAATTTTCTCATCTCAATGTCTGTGCCTTTAATCACATTTGCAAAGTGCTTTGTGCCCTGGAAGAAAATGTATTCATAAATTCCAGCTGTTAGGACTTAGGTATCTTTGGGGAGGCCATTGTTTTGTCTGCGATGCCAACCTTATATATCCCTGGCTGAACAATAATGTCCTCTATTGAAGAGAATAAGCTTACTAAAAAGGATTTCAAATGAATAAAATTTGCTAATGGACAAATTAATTTCACACAACTGGAAAGTGTTCTTTGCTACATTCATCTTTTCTATTCTTATCTGCTACCAGTAGAGTCTAAATAGAGAGATGAGAATAAATGTGTCAGTGCTATAGGCGATTAATATGCTGAAGCCCTAAACCACAATGTGGTGAAATATGGAGATGGAGCTTTGGGGATCTCATTAGACTCTGATAAAGTCATGAAGGCTCATGATGTGGTTACTGCCCTTAGGAGAAGAGACTCCAGAGAGTTTGCCTTCTCTCTTCTCTCTCTTCTCTCAAATGAACACACAGTGAGAAGGTGGCCATGTGCAAGACAAGAAGAGGGCTTTCATCAGAACCAGACCAAGCCATCATCATGATAAAGCCCTAAACCACAATGTGGTGAAATATGGAGATGGAGCTTTGGGGATCTCATTAGACTCTGATAAAGTCACGAAGGCTCATGATGTGGTTACTGCCCTTAGGAGAAGAGACTCCAGAGAGTTTGCCTTCTCTCTTCTCTCTCTTCTCTCAAATGAACACACAGTGAGAAGGTGGCCATGTGCAAGACAAGAAGAGGGCTTTCATCAGAACCAGACCAAGCCATCATCATGATCTCTAACTTCCAGATTCCAGAGCTGGAATTTCTACTAAAATTTCTACTAAACTACCCAATCCTGGTTGGTTGTCTACTTGTTTTAATGGCAGTTTGAGTTATCTAAACAGAGAAGTTTTATGCATAAGCAAAAGAGATTCATCCCCCTATTTTCAGTCTAAAAAAACGTAGCTTCATAGTGGAGGTGGCATAATCTCTTCAAAAAGAGTAAACTATAGATCTCATTAGATATGGTCTTATTTAATCACAATTTCATCAACTAAGAGCAAAAACATCGTAATCCAAATCTATTGGAATATTCTAAAATACAATTCTCATTGGAATGGTTTGAGACCTTTTAAATACTATTTATAATAATGACTGCTTTTTCTGTATGATTATAGATCAGATCTCTAGTAACTAATAGTAATAATGTTAAGAAGTAATTTAAACAAACTTTTAGGCTGCACCACACAACATGTCGGATCTTAGTTACCCAACCAGGGATCAAACCCTCGCACCCTGCATTGGAAGGTGGAGTCTCAACCATTGGACCTCCAGGGAAGTCCCAAGGAGTAATTTTTTGACTGTGAAACACTGGAAAGCAATATAAAACTTTAACCAGTTATTAAGGATTAACAGTGGATTTCTTTCTCACTGCATACAGAGCAAGCTTAAATGTCAATAACATTGAGGATTGCTAATGAACTGATTTAACTATATGTTTCAGATTTTAAAATCTTGAAATATTTCTCCTATATTTTAATTTTTTAAGATCATAGAAATTCCTCAATAATGTAGTGACGGAATACAAAAATAAAGTTATCTGTTTCAGTGGGCAGACATGCCATGGTATGTCAAGTCCCCAGGGAGGTGTTTTTGGTAAATAATCTCCAAAGGTGTTTTCTTCCCTTCCTAGATAAACATTCCACTCCCCTAACTGGGAGTTGGAGTTTATTTTTTCTCCACTTGAATCTAGACTGCCCTTGCAACTACTCTGACTAAAAGAACACAGAAGTAATACTCTGATACTTCACAGTACACACCTTAAGAAAATGAACAGCTTCTGTTTCCTTCCTTTTAGAATGCTCTTTATTGGAACTCAGCCTCCAATTCAGTTCAGTTCAGTCACTCAGTTGTGTCCAACTCTTTGCGACCCCATGAATCGCAGCACGCCAGGCCTCCCTGTCCACCACCAACTCCCAGAGTTCACCCAGACTCAAATCCATCGAGTCAGTGATGCCATCCAGCCATCTCATCCTCGGTCGTCCCCTTTTCCTCCTTCCCCCAATCCTTCCCAGCATCAGGGTCTTTTCCAATGAGTCAAATCTTCGCTTGAGGTGGCCAAAGTACTGGAGTTTCAGCCTTAGCATCATTTCTTCTAAAGAAATCCCAGGGCTGATCTCCTGGATTCTCTACTGGTACCCTAAAAATTGAATGATGGTACACTAAAAATATGCCCACATTCCAACTTCTGGACCCTGTAAATGTGACTTTATTTGGAGAAAAGAGTCTTGCCAATGCAAATAAATTAATGATCTCAAGATGAGAATATCCTGGGTTATCCATATCATCTTAAATGTAATATAACAAGTATTATTATAAGAGAAAGAAGAGAATATGGTCATGTGAAGACAGAGGCAGAGATGGGAATGATATAGCCACAGTCAAGGAGCACCTAGATTCATCACAAGTTAGAAGAGAAAAGGAAGGATTCTCCCTTTGAGTGTCTGGAGAGAGTGTTCTTAAACCTTGGTTTCATTCTTCCTGCCTCCAGAACTGTGAAAGAATTAATTGCTGTTGTTTTAGGCCACCGAGTTTGTTACAGCTGCCCTAGGAACCTAATACAGTCTTTCTAGAACATTAGAAGGATTTTGTGCTTTCAATGGGGGAGAAATGGGAGCAAGGTTAGAGCAGAGAAGTAACATGATCTGACTTACATTTTTAAAGGTTGATGAACTGCTAGGTTGAAAATAATTTATAAGGACTCGAGTAGACGTCAGGGAACTAGTTGGCAGGCTAATACAAACAAGAGAAAAAGACAGCACCAGCCAATATTACAGCAGTGTTGGAGACAAGGAGCGGTTAGATTCTGGATATATTTTCAAGGTAGAAAGAACAGAATGTCTTCAAAGTTGGACCTAGAGTATGAGAGAAAATGTAGTGCCAAGGATGACTCCAAGGTTCTGGATGTAAGCAAATGGAAAAATGGAGTTGTCACTGACTGAAATGGCAAAGGTTGAAGGTAGAACAGATTTGGGGGGGAAAGAGCAAGGAAAATCCATTTAGACATGTTGAAATTTGAAGTTGCTGTTAAATATCCAAGTGGAGGTGTCAGATGCACAGTTACACATAAAAGTCAAAAGCTTGGGAGAAAGTATCGGCTGGAGATAGTAATTAGGGTATGTCAGCACACAGAGGACAGTCAACACTATGGAATTGAGGGAGATCCGCAGGAGAGTCAGTGCAGACAAAGAAGGAGCCCCTGGACAGAATTTGGAGCACTCTAGTATCAGCAGAAATGGGAAGCAGAAAAACAAGCAAAGGAAACCAAGGAGAGTAATTGATAGCATAGGAAGATTTTTTTAAAAAACTTTGCTGAAGTATAGTTGACTTACAATATTGTGTTAGCTTAAGGTATACAGCAAAGTGATTTCGTTACACATATACATGTAATCATTCCTTTTCAGTGTCTTTTCTCATACAGATTATCACAGAATATTGAGTTGAGGTCCCTGTGCTACAATAGGTCCTTGTTTGTTATCTATCTTCTATATAGTAGTGTGTGTATGTTAACCCCAAATCTCTAATTTATCCCTCCCCTTCAATTGTTTCCTTTGGGGACAATGAGTTTGTTTTCTACATCTGTGAGTCTGTTTCTGATTTGTAAATAAGTTCATTTGTATCAGTTTAAAAATTAGATATGAATGATATCATATGATATTTATCCTTCCCTGACTTTACTTAGTATGATAAAATTAAAAAGTGGTACCCTGGAAAGTAAAGGAAGGCTGTTAAGGAGAAAAGAGTGACCAAACTGTGTCAAGAACATGACTGGGACAAGTAAGATGAGACCTGAGAATGATTCAGCGGATCTAGGCACGTGGAGGTCACTGATAACTTGACAAGAGCTGTTCTAACGAAACATTTGAGGCAGAGTTGGGCTGAAATGGGCTTAAGAGGAAGTAAGGAAGGAGGACTTGGAGACCACATGACGAGTCTTTCAGTTAAGTTCAGTCGCTCAGTCATGTCCGACTCTTTGCAACCCCATGAATCGCAGCACGCCAGGCCTCCCTGTCCATCACCAACTCCCAGAGTTCACTCAGACTCACATCCATCGAGTCAGTGATGCCATCCAGCCATCTTATCCTCTGTCGTCCCCTTCTCCTCCTGCCCCCAATCCCTCCCAGCATCAAAGTCTTTTCCAATGAGTCAAGTCTTTGCATGAGGTGGCTAAAGTACCGGAGTTTCAGCTTTAGCATCATTCCCTCCAAAGAAATCCAGGGTTGATCTCCTTCAGAATGGACTGGCTGGATCTCCTTGCAGTCCAAGGGATTCTCAAGAGTCTTCTCCAACACCACAGTTCAAAAGCATCAATTCTTCGGTGCTCAGCTTTCTTCACTGTCCAACTCTCACATCCATACATGACCACAGGAAAAACCATAGCCTTGACTAGACGGACCTTTGCTAGCAAAGCAATGTCTCTGCTTTTCAATATGCTATCGAGGTTGGTCATAACTTTTCTTCCAAGAAGAGTCTTTAGGAGAGTTTAAAGTCAAAGAGGAGCAAAGAAATGAAATGGTAGCTGGCAAGGGAAGAAGGCTCAAAGAGAGAGTTTCTGAAATTGGAAGGAAAAGCATCATGTGTGTATGCTGATGGTAGCCATTGGGAAGAGGGGGCAAAGACAATGGAGAAGAATAGGAGGGAGGACAGGTGATTCTCCTCTGATGCATAACACAATTTCCCTTCAAGTTAAAGTCTGTATGAGCTGACACCTCTTCCTCACACGATAGAGTGTGTTCTCTAACTCTCCTTCCCATCCCACTTACAATCTTTACTTTCATTCCTTGATTCTGCCTTATTACTCATCTCTCTAAAACTACAATGCTTAAGCCTAAGTATGATACAAAAGCCTCACCAATGCCAAGAATAGTGGAAGGACTATCCTGTGATCCTTGTCATCATTTACTTTCCCTGTGTCCTGTCTCTGTTGGATTCCATGTTTGTCAGCAAGTAGACACCCACCTTCTAATTGAGTCAGTGCAGGGCAAAAACACCATCTCCCTGAATCCATCTGTACCCAGAGAGATCTCCTGGGGATGATATGTAAAGATAAACAGCAGCCCAGAGCAGCTAGGCCACATTATATTTTTATTAACATAGTAACTCTTTTACCCCAGAAATATCCCAAATTGGATAATTACCTCCCACGTTGCTTTTCCATTGGCTTGGGAGCTAAACACCAGGCTCTTTCTCAATTAGTGTTCTGAGCTTTGAGTCAAATTCCTTATGGGCTGTTACCCACCTGCTACACAACTACCCAGATGTTGCATGAAGCCAGGCCTAAATATAGCCCTTTAGTACATTCAGAATTCTCCAGGAAAAAATAAATATCATGATGAAATCAATATCCACCACCACTGAAAAGTTCTTTTAGAAAACCAATTAAAAGTCAAATAAGCAAAATTTTATTCTGACTGCTAAATTCAAAGTACTGACCTGACCAGGATAAGAAAATCATCAGGTAATAAAATCTGGTCCAAGTTCATTAAGCAGCACTTTTTTATATGTTACTTGTGAGTAAAGGTAACTCAGAATGATAAGTACGAAATTGAAGGCAAAAGGAGAAGGGGGCTGCAGAGGATGAGATGGGTGGATGGCATCACCATCTCAATGCACATGAATTTGAGCAAACTCTGGGAGATAGTGAAGGACAGGGAAGTCTAGCGTGCTGCAGCCCATGAGGTCACAAAAAGTCAGACACCACTGAGCGAATAAACAAGTATGAAGGAAGGTATGTTGAGGGGGAAAAAAAAATCTGCTTGTGTTTTTCATTTAAGTGGTTTAGTTTTTAAATGGAAACCGAAAAAGCAGAAATATTCTGAAGTAAAAAAAGAACTGGAATTTCCATTTCCCATCCACACCATAAATGAGATCATCCCACTGCGCTGATTCCCTGCGCTCCACTTTGAAATGAGGGCCTCAGACACAATCTATGGCCCAGGACCCAATGCACAGAAAACCTGTCCTACACCAGCCTCTGAAGGATATATCTCTCCGTCTTTGTCTCTCTCTCTTTCTCTCTCTCTCACACGCACAGAGCGGATTTACAGTTCTACCAGAAGTCACGTAACCTATGGCTGAGTTTGTAAAGTAAACTACCAAGTAGCCTCCAGCAGAAGTAGCAACAACAACAGAAAAAATAATGTCCCTGGAGAATCCCGTGGACAGAGGAGTCTGGCAGGCTACAGTCCATGGGGTCGCAGGGTGTCAGACACGACTGCGTGACTAGCACTTTCACTTTTCCTTCTTTTATGTAATTTTATCATTATAAAAATAATTTGACATAAAAAAGAATGATTGCATTGGAAGAAACTGAGGCACAAAGAGCCAGGGTATTTCATGGTTCACATATCAAATAAGTCCTGTGACTACAGTTTGAAATCAGAATTTCTGACTATAAATTTGGGACAATTTCCTCTAAGTTTGTTTTGCTTTGTCATTTAATTACAAGCCTGGCCTTTGAAATATGTAACAATTAATACTTAATAAATGCTAGTCTACATGCACTAAAGAGAAAAAAAACAGCATCCCTTTCATATCTCTTTGGAAACAAATTCCATTCATAGGGAAAGAAAGCAACATAGGGTGTTTGGACAACATCAAAAATAATGCTTAAGAATTTTAAGATAATGTTTAAGAATGTAGAAATCCTTTGGCCTCTGATTCCATACCCTCCAAAGGATGGATGTCTGCACCCAGTTCCTTAAATCCAAGTTCAGAAGGCCACTCAAGCTGCCCATGTGGCATCTGTCTGGCAGTGGAGCTCACATCTGTGCAGCTCTAAGCAAGTCACCTGCCCACTGTAGCTGCCCTTCTCCCTGACATGCCGCTCTCAGGGGATGTGTTATCATTGCTCCACATCAGGTACGTTATGTAGCACTTTTCTCCCTTCAGGACAGTGGCAACTTGCAAAGGAATTAGCCTGGGGAGGTAGCCTAACAATGGAGGTGGATGGTGCTGTGTGTCGTAAAGGGAACTCATATGGTACATACTAGGTACACAATGTGTGTGTGTGCTATTTCTCAAAGGAGAAATAGAGTCGAAGTCACAATGCAGCATAGTGAGTAAGGGGCTGAGCGGGCGTGCTGTCTCTTCAGTCCTGTTTGGCTCTTGGCCACCCCATGGACTGTAGCCCGCCAGGCTCCTCTGTCCAGGAGATTCTCCAGGCAAGAATACTGGAGTGGGGTTGCCATGCGCTTGTCCAGGGGATCCTCCTGACCCAGAGACTGAACCGGCATCTCTTATGTCTCCTGCGTTGGCTTGTGGGTTCTTTGCCACTAGCGCCACCTGGGAAGGGTGAATAAGGGGCACAGTGTGCATCAAAGCCTGGGCCCTGTGGGGCTGAGTGCACGCTGTACGGGCAGCCAGCTCCTGTCGGCACCAGCACTGAGGTCATGGGTGTCTGTGGAAGAAGCTTGGGTCCCTGGGCTCCTGGTGATGACCAGCCTATATTCCACTGGCCTTCACATAATTACAGCTATAAATATCCTGTGGCCCCAGCACTGACTCTCAAAGCCATCCAAGGTTTGAAACAGAGAAACATGGCCATGTGGTACACACCACAGAGAGCACATTTTTGTTTCCTTTGAAATGGGGCAGGGGGAGGAGGTGGGGGGGGAGGCTCCAGGGGGAGGAGATCTATGGATATTCACACTGTCATGTGGCAGAAACCAACACAACGTTACAAAGCAATTATTCTCCCATTAGGAAAAAAATAAAGAACTGAGAGTCTAGAAACTTAAAAAAGAAAAAAAAACTGCTACAGAAATAAGATATTCAGGATAAGCTAGGAGGATGCGTCTGTTGATGACTGAAGAAGTAGAAAAGGCATTCCCCTATGTGTCTTGCATTGAGGGGAACAGGGGAGGGAGGGAGAAAAAGAAAATCGTTCTTAAGAGGGAAAAAAAAAAAAAAACTGAATCAAAGGAAAGGAATGCTAGGTAACTTTGGAGATGATGCCTTCAATTCTTAGGTTTCCTTCTAGCATCTCCTGTCAGCTGTCTGGCTATCTCCCAGGGAAAAGAAAAATCTCCTCTTACTGTTCCTGTGGGAATGAGAATTGTAAGGATGAAAAATACAATGGTCCACAGGCCAGAGAAGGAAATGGTGAAATTCCTAAATGACTTAAGTTGAAAGATGCGGAAGAATGTAATGTCTTGTGTTTTTCCACTTCTCTGTGTGGGTACGCACAAGATCAATCGATCCGTCACAAAGTCCTGGTGATGAATTGATATGAAGCAGCAACCCATTCCGGCAAGATTACTCATCTGTCAAGCATTTGGCTAAGTCACCAGCACTGTGCATTTAGCTACCTGTGGGAGTTTAGGATCTGGGTTCTCCAACCAACCAGGCTACATTCAAATCCTCTTCTCTCTATCTGCGTGACCCTGGCAGCAATTCAGGCACCTTGTGCCTTATTTTCCTCATCTAATAAAACAGAATTTTTCTGTTTTTTTAGTATCACTTCTCTTAGAAAACTGCCTTTATACATTAATTAAGACACTTCAAGTATTTGGAATAGTGCCTGGTACTTACTAGGTACACAATGTGTGTGTGTGCTATTGTTCCTATTATAATATCAGGAATAGTTATGTTACTTCCTGATGTATTAGGAATATTTTGTATTTTTAAGTAAATTTTCATAAGCTCTGGGGTGAATTAGTCATTCAGATACTCATGAGAGAACACAGATATCTTCATGAAAATAATCAGATGTACTTTTCTTTTTATTTCTCAATAAACATATATAATTTGGGGGCTTCCCTGGTGGCTCAGCTGGTAAAGAATCTGCCTGCAATGTGGGAGACCTGGGTTGGGAAGATCTCCTGGAGAAAGGAAAGGCTCCCCACTCCAGTATTCTGGCCTGGAGAATTCTATGGACTGTAGAGTCCATGAAGTTGAAAAGAGTAGGACACAACTGAGCTAACTGTTTACTAGGTAATTGCATATGTATATATAATAAATAAATATGTGTTATATTTTTTTATTTAATTATACATGTAATTTTGAGTTTATATTGTAAACCTTAGTGCAGTTGGCTAAAAAAAAGAAATGTAATGTGACTAAGAAATAGCACTAAATTAGTTGTAGAGCTGAGGTTAAGTACAGCTCTAGCTTCTTGCCATTTCACTAAAAAGTAAGAAAAGAGGCTAGTAGGATCTGTGACTTTGCCTGGCAAACGTCAGATGGTCTCATGGGTGACGAGGGAATGAATGAAAATCGGTTTCCTCGGGCTTTTCAGGATACCCTGCTACTAAAATTATTTCCTTCCATTCTATTAGGTCAATTTTCTTTTCAAATCTTGGCTCATATGTGAAAAGCCTTTGAACTGAACATGACAAACATTATATTAGGAAAAAAAACAACAACATGTATTCACATACCACCCACTCTGCTCATCCTAAGCCTGTCCCATGCCTCTCTCCTCAAAAATCACCTCAGTTCTCTTATGGGATTTACCTTGAAGAAGTTGAAAGCAAAAGTATTTTGCCCCCTACCATAATCCTACTCAGTGTACCTTCCCCACCCTGCAACAGAAGACAAAATGCACGTGAAGAGGCACCATGTCATTGTCAGCCTGTTGCCCTCGGATTTAGGCACCAGTGGATCCAGGACCTTGTTTTCTGTGGGTGCCCAACAGGCATGCTTTGAAACCGTTTTGCTGGGAGAGCTAAGGCTCTCTCTGTGACTGTCCTCATCCAGGTTACCATGGTCTGGATGACGCTGATTCCTCATTATATTTCCACTTGCTTCAGTTTCTGTCTCCTTCCAGACCACAGTCAAGGCCAGAAAGCTCCTCAGTCTACCCTTTACTCAACTAAGGGTGTCTCCGCCCTTCTTCATCTTCCCTGCTATTAAACAGAGTTTTTTATAGTACCCAGATTAGGTCAGCCCTCTCAGATGAATTACTTTTTCTTAAAGAAAAAAAAAAAAAGGAAATGAAATGATTCATGATCTTGACCCTTGGGGCTGGAAAGTAATGTCTCATTGAGTGAAAAGGCAGTATAAACTTCAGAGAAGCTGCAGTTTATATTTCAGCTCATACTTGCTAACTTTCCAGCAGTTGGTGGAAATTATTGTGAAGAGACAAGAAAGAATTTGGCCATGTGGTATGGAAATAGCAATAAAAAATTATTCTGTGTATAAAAAGTTGAGGAAAGCTATTATTACTAGTCCAGCTACTAGTAGGGATCCATCACTGGTTCATTTAGTCACTCAGGATATAATAATCTCTTTGGGAAAAGTTAATTCCAAAACATTACTCCTAATAACTCTTTTGTCATCTTCTTTATGTGAAATAGACTTACTAATCCTAGCACCAAATGACAAAAGTGTGAAAGCAAACAGATTGAATCAGAGTGTAGGAATGAAACCAAATTAGTTTACCAATTCAAATATCAAAATTCTTAAAGCTTAATGAACTAGGGAATCAAAGGAACTGAGAAGACTAAGCCCAGGCATTCTTTATATTTTTTGCATTTTTGAAATGTTTCTTATATTATTTTTATTGGAGGGCTTTTTTGTGTCTTTAGACTCTTACTCCTTTGTCTGTTTACAGTTATTAAATATAATTTTGTACAATGCAATAATATAAATAAAACACAATTACTGTCCACATTGGGCTCACATTTTTAGAGGGCAAACAAGTGAACAAAAATAGCAATAAACAGGACTTCTCTGGTGATCCAGTGGTTAAGACTCCGTGTCCCCACCCCCAGTGCAGGGGGGTCACCAGTTCAATCCCTGGTCAGGAAACTAAGATCTCACATGTTACGTGCTGAGGAAAAAATAATAATAATACAATTAATTAATTAAAAATAGCCATAAAATATGTAGACTGTAAGAATATAGTTTTCACAAGGTCAGAGATGGCTTGAGGTAGGAGTGGGCAGTTCTCTCAAGGGAGTCAGTAGGTGAAAATGGATAGAATATATCAGACAGACAAGGTGATAAAGAACATTCTAGAAAGAAAAATGAACTATATGCATGAAGACATGAACTAACATGAAGGATCTTAGGAACTGCAAGCAAGTGTTTATGGCTGGAGTGTGTGGGAAGAGGGCAGAGGCTGAGGCTGCAGAGTTTGTCAGGGCTGTAGTCACAGAGGTTTTGAATGTGGTGTTAAGCAGAGTCAGCTCCATGTACATGCAACCTGTGCAGCCACCCAGGCCCACACACTCCAAGGGGCTCCAGATCTGGGTTAATGTTCTGCTGTCACTGTCTTGTAGAGAAGGCCATGGCACCCCACTCCACTACTCTTGCCTAGAAAAGCCCATGGACAGAGGAGCCTGGTGGGCTGCAGTCCAGGGGGTTACTGAGGGATGGACACAACTGAGTGACTTCACTTTCACTTTTCACTTTCCTGCATTGGCGAAGGAAATGGCAACCCACTTGGGTTCTTGCCTGGAGAACCCCAGGGACGGGGGAGCCTGGTGGGCTGCCGTCTATGGGGTCGCACAGAGTCGGACACGACTGAAGCGACTTAGCAGCAGTAGTAGTCACCATCTTGAAATTTTAACTTTTTGAACAAGAGGCCCTGCGTTTCATTTGCCCTACAAACTATGGCTCTACTCATGTTGAAGAGTTGAAACAATGTGTATTTCTAGAAAAAAAATTAAAGACAGAGTCAAACCCTCCTTAGATTATGTGTAGTTGTCTGACACTTGTCCTTAATAGGTATCAATCAGTGTACACGAAGGCCGACAACTCTCAAAAGAAGGAAGAGAAATTTCTGAAAAAAAATGCTCCTAACCAAACTGCTAACAAAGGAAATCAGTTCAGTGACTGTAATTCTTGCCCTTTTCTGCTGATTCCTCCTCACACTCTACAAAATTCTAAATATTCCCTGAGATCATCTTTATAAAACGAACACTTTAAACAGCACAGGTAAAATCATTTGACATTCCCTTTGCCAGAGCATACAATGTTTGATTCTCAGCCTCAAACTTGACCTACTTTCCGCTTAGAATCTTAAATCACAATATAAAAGGTTATAGATGAGCTTTCGTTTATGTTCTAGCTGTACAAGGGTTTACATTATTGCTTATCTAGGAACAACAAACTGTGTTGCCAAAATTATTCGTAATTCACTCACCTGTCTCTAAAATGAAAGTTCTTGGCCCAACAAAAAATGTTTAATTCAGCTCCAGAAGGCATTTTTAAATGAATTCATTTCCAATATTCCTTTTATTTGAAACATCTCATTTATTTAACTCGCCATCTGTTTCAGTAAGAATATGTAATTCCTCCATATGTATTATTCAGAGCAGTATTTCCATCACAATCTTACATCAACACAGACAATGTGGTTTAGTTTTTCATTTTGTTTTTCTTGAAATACAGTATATATGAAGTGCACAAATCTTAAGTTTACATATCAGTAAATATGCATGTATGTGCATATAAATACAAACACATGCACACATATAAACATAACCACCATTCAGATCATGATAGTATATTTCCAGTACTCCAGAAAGATGCTTTCTATCCCTTCTTAGTAAGTACTTCCCAGAGTTAATTAACCTGATTTCTACCACCATAGATTAATCTTGCCTATTCTTCAATTCAGTTCAGTCCCTCAGTCATCTCTAGCTCTTTCCGACCCCATGGACGGCAGCATGCCAGGCTTCCCTGTCCTTCACCATCTCCCAGAGTTTGCTCAGATTCATGTCCATTGAGTCAGTGATGCCATCCAATTCTTAAACTTCATATAAATGGAATTTGGAGTGTATTTCACTCATCATTATGTTTATAGAATTTGTCCCTATTGTTGTAACAATAGCTTATTCTTTTTTATTCCTACATAAGTATACACATCTATTGCACAGTTAATGAACATTTATTATTGAGCCTCACTCATGAGTCTTTCATTAGTTTTGAAAAATGTTGGGCCATTATCTCCTCAAAACTCCTCCCTGTCCTGGGATCCCAATTATATGTTTATTACTTTTTTATATTAATTTTTTGATTGGGCCCCACTTGTCTCTTTCACTCTGTCCTGTGTAGTCCATTATTTTTGCTCTCTGTACTTCAGTTGGATATTCTCTATGGACTTATCTTCAATTTCATTATTCTTTTGTCTTCTGTGTCCAGTGTACTCTTAATTCCATACAATAAATTATTAATTCTTTTAAGATTAATACTGTATAAATCACATTTTTTTCTGCTTCTTTAGAGCCTAGTTATTGTATATGATACAGTGTGAAAGAATTGCAGACGATGTTATTTATCCCCAGGGAGGATTTACTCTTTGCTCTGTTAGATGAGGAATTGTTTTTGTTTTCTTTTTAAGTCTTCATTGAATGTGTTTCAATATTACTTACATTTTATGTTTTGGCATTTTTTTTTGGCCATGAGGCATATGGATCTCAGCTCCTCCACTAGGGATTGAACCAGCACCCCTTGCACTGGAAGGCAAAGTCTTAACCACTAGGCAACTGGGGATGTCCCAGGAGTTTTAAAATATTTGTGGCTTCACCAAAGGCTCAGCAGTAAAGAATTTGCCTACAATGCAAGAGACATAGAAGATGCAGTTTCGATCCCTGGGTTGGGAAGATCCCCTAGAGGAGGAAATGGCAACCCACTCCAGTATTATTGCCTGGGGAGTCCCATGGACAGAGGAGCCTGGCGGGCTACAGTTCATGAGGGGTCATGACGTGCTGGACATGACTGAGCATGCATGCACCTTGGATACACTGAAATAGAATCAGTTTTCTGCTTTATTCTCATTGAGGTATGGCAAGTAAAACAGATCAGATGATCAGCATGGAAAAGGTACTCTGCTATACACAGAAATCCCAAGAGAAGGGGGACATCACAGCATTGGGGGCCACACAAGGAAGTTCCAGGAAGGTAGAGGGAAGAGGACACTGTGAGCAGGAGCCCTTTATCGAGGTTTCTACAAGAAAGAACTGGTGAGGGAGAGTAAGTGGCTTTAGATTGGCTAATCTGCGTAATTTTAGCAGACTCTGGAGCATAGTGGCTGGCCCTAATTGTTGGTACCTGGTCCTAGGATAATCAGGCCCAGAGTACAAGAGTCCATTGGAGGTGATGGGGGAGTGGGATTGGTTAGTTTACATTTGAAAGGTGTGCCTCCTGGGTGAATTTTCATTATCTTAAGAACTGGCTGAACTCTGGAAGGGGCAGTCCTTTCAAGGTCTCAGCAAGACCCCCAAGATGTCAAAGCATCAGAATACAGGAAATAAAAAGACATGGCTGCTACAGTAAGAGACTGATAACTTCAGTTCAGGCAGAGACAGTGCTAACTTGAAAACAGGTTGAAGTTTTAGAAAGACCCGGTTCAGCTCTAGTTTGTTCCTATTCCTAATGTTCTTCTAGGCTTCCCTTCGGAAATTTAAGATGAGCTCAGTGGTCTCCCACCCACATGGGTTCATAGTTCGGCCATTCATGTGTGTGTAACAATGTCCCTCTAGCAGGACTTGATCTCCTCAGTACTATGAAAGTCACTCAGTCATGTCCGACTCTTCACAACCCCATGGACTAGACAGTCTATGGAATTCTCTAGTCCAGAATACTGGAGTGGGTAGCCATTCCCTTCTCCAGGGGATCTTCCCACCCCAGGTCTCCTGCACTGCAGGCAGATTCTTTACCATCTGAGCCACCAGGGAAGCCCGCTCAGTACTATGCTGCTGCTGCTGCTGCTGCTAAGTCGCTTCAGTCCTGTCTGACTCTGTGTGACCCCATAGACAGCAGCACACCAGGCTCCCCCGTCCCTGGGATTCTCCAGGCAAGAACACTGGAGTGGGTTACCATTTCCTTCACCAATGCATGCATGCATGCTAAGTTGCTTCAGTCATGTCCGACTCTGTGTGATGCTATGGACAGCGGCCCACCAGGCTCCTCTGTCCATGGGATTTTCTAGGCAAGAATACTGGAGTGGGTTGTCATTTCCTTCTCCACCTCAGTACTATAAGACAATGGAATACTTTGTTCTACCTTTCCAGCCAGCACTGCAGACTCTTACATCACAACCAGAATTTTGCAAATGGTCTATAGGGGAAACTAAGCTTGTATTCTGGCCTCTTCTCCTTTCCCATGTTACACTAGTCCCTTGCTGGCTTCTCTTTTACCCAGTAAACTTTCTCTGCTAGGAAAGCTTGGTCCTCAGTCCACCATGCAAGTTGTTGATGCTCCCAGGAACAAACCTGCTAGCAGAAGAAAAGCTTTTTGCTCTCTGGAATTTTATTTATCTAGTCCTCATTACTTTTATAACTTCTCAGTATCATTATTATTGGTATTTTTAGCAACTTATTTTATTTTCATTAGTTTCAATGAGAGAATAGCCTGCCACAGCCTACAATATCTCACCCAGAAGCAGAAATAGGTGTAGATTTTGTGTTTTTAAGGCTTCTATTTCAAAGAAAGAATAAAAACAAACAAAGCAAAAAGAATAGATGAAAGTAAAGATGCAATACATTATAAGGTACATGAATTCAGAGTTATGAGAAAAAACATACATGTTAACTGAATTTTTATTTTAATCAAATATATGTATAGGCTTTTCAAATAAGCATTCCTGGCTGTCCTACTTTGTTGATTGAGTAACTCTTGACCGACACTTTGATTTACATTCTTACCATCCTTACTTAATTCTCATCGATGAGATAAAAGAGAAAGACCATGAAGGACTACCGGCTTACTCCTAAGAGAGAATCACAAAACTATTATCCATCTTTTCTTGGATATCACGTGGAATGTAGCAGCCTGAGTCAGAGGAGGAGGTCTTCAGGAGGCGTGGCAGAGTGGAAACATAAAAAGAACCCAAGTCATGGGAAACTCATGGGCTACTAAGCCAAACTTGGTGTCTAACCCACCTCAGGACCTCCTGTTATATGAAGTATTTAATGCAATCATTAAACCACTATGAAGCCCCATACTACAGTGAGTTCTAGTTAGTGGGTTCTTATAGGGATTAAAAAAAAAGTCAGTAGAAGGATGTTAGCTAAGGCGAGATGATAATTAGTACTACATATTTTCATTGAATAAATTATTTTTAAGGCAGCACTAAGAGGACAGTAACTCAAGGTTATTGTTAGATTCAGATTTCACAACCTGTATTGCAATCAATGCCATTTAAGTGATTAAGCATTGAAACTCTGTTACTTTAACAAGTAACCTTCTGTATAGAGTCATGGACTTGAAATCAAAACTCTTGGGTCCAAGATGAATGAGAAGAATAACAAGAAGCAATAATATTTACCACATTTATCAAATGCTTATCATGTAACAGATAATATGCTAAGTTTTGTGCATACGTTATGTCACTTAATTCGTATAAGAGCCCTATAAGGTAGATATCGTATCATGCCCATTTTTAAAAGTAAAGAAATTGGCCATTAAGAAGCTGGATTTTAGCCCCATATAAGGAATAAGCTGGATTTTGGGTAATGGAAGTATAAAGAATTTGAGCAATTCCTTCTGAAGATAACAATTATTTAAACTGGGAACAGTTATTTAAAATAACTAGTTCAGGGTTTGGAAGATTACCAAAGGTAGGCAGAAGCTTAAAAAATATTTACTGTTGAGAAGTGTTACTGTACTGGGTAATAACTGAATTTGTGGCATCCTCACCTGACAGGTGCTCCCCAGTGACACATCCTCACACCTGCACACAGAAAACGACACCTTGGCTAGAGTTGGCAGATGACAGAGTTAAGAGCAACAGAGTCTCTATACGCTTAAAAGTGTGTTAGTCACTTAATCATGTCTGATTCTTTGTGACCCCCATGGACTGTAACCCGCCAGGCTCCTCTGTCCATGGAATTCTCTAGGCAAGAATACTGGAGTGGGTAGCCAGTTTCTTCTCCAGGGGAATCTTCCTGACCACATATGTCAAACCTGGGTCTCCTGTATTACAGGTGGATTCTTTACCGTCTGAGCCACCAAAGAAGACCTCTATATATTTCAGAGGTCTATACATTTAAGGTGGAGAAGGCACTGGCACCGCACTCCAGTACTCTTGCCTGGAAAATTCCATGGACGGAGGAGCCTGGTGGGCTGGCATCTATGGGGTCGCACAGAGTTGGACACGACTGAAGCGACTTAGAAGCAGCAGCAGCATACATTTAAGGGGTCAATTTTGAAAGCATGAGAAAATCTATAGAAATGCTGCTATATAAACCTGCTCAAATTCATCTCGGCTGGTAAATTATACAGGTGCAGAAGAGACATCCATGAAGACCATTCTAGACACATTTCTCCTCTAGCAACAAAATACAAAGAAACTGTATGAGACAAAATATAACTATCTCCATGCTGCAACTGGGGCAAACTCCGGACCCAAAAGATACAAAGAGACCAAAAAAACCCAATTGCCACTTTTGAGGTGCCTGCACTACCACGCCTACCCCTGCGTACACCACCACCTAAGTGGTGAGCAAAACACCTAAGCCACCCCTCCTTCCAGGACTCCTGGACACAGGCCTACCCTCACCCCACATAAGGAACAAGCTTGCCACCCCTTAGGGAGAGAAACAAGAAGGGAACCTGTTGTTTGTTCTCACCCCCCTCCCCAGTAAAGTCTTGCCTGAATTTCTTGTCTGGCCTCTAGTCAATTTCTATTAATTGTCCAAGGTCAAGGATCCTGGGTAACCTTAGTGCCCTCCTCTCAATATTAAGTATCTTTTTAAAAAGATGATTGAGTTTGAGCTTCCGGAAAAGGATCGCTCTGAAAGAGATACTGGGAGCAGAGCTTTGGTGTGTTTCCGGAAGAAGTAACCCAGCGATCTAACATAGAACCTGCCGCGCAAGAGCTGCCTGGGCCTGTGTCCTCAGCAAGAGTCCCTGGGGGCTGGGTTAGCATGCAGCCCTCTGTGCTGCCTGTTTCCCTCCATGTCTAGGCTCTTCAAAACCACATCCAGGAATCTGTATGGCTTTGGTCTTTATTGAAGTATCAAGACACCTGCATGCTATGAATGATTTAACCAATAAAATCGTGTTCGGTTTAAGGGGGGGGGGGGGAACACATCCAGAAATCTTGGGTTGAAAAATCTCGGGTTCTCCAGGAATTTGAAGCCCCGCAGGAGAAGCAGAGTCAGGTTCCCTGCCCTGTGTAGGGCCTGCAGCCCAGCAGGGGACGCAAAACCTGCCAGGGGCACCCACCCGCGCTGCTGCTCGCTTTAGAAGGTCCCCAGGGGAGGGAGCCGATGGTTAATTCGCTTCATTCGTTACACGTGCTGATCCTGATCGCCTGTCTCGCTGCCTAGGGACCAGCTTCATGAGCGTGGACTTTTCCCAGGTGATGAGCTGCCTTTCCCGCCCTGCCTTCCGCGTGGTACCCGCGTCTGGATGTGGTGGGATCGTTCACACGTCTGCAAGCCAGGCCGCCCCACCTGCCCCAGCACAGGCCACAAATAGCCCCCGTGACTCCGAGGCTCGGCCAGGTTTTATTAATTGAACCTGAGCTTTCTCGAGAGGATTTGCTGGTTCCAGCATCCCATCCCGCGGC
>SJXQ01011946.1:29147-65208 GCA_006408695.1 Aepyceros melampus | reverse complement strand
TGAGCGCCTTGGAGGGGACCCCACAACCCCGTGGCAGCGACCTTCAGCATCCTGCCTTCGCCTGCGCAGCGTCCCCGGCCCGGGAGATAGATGTTTTTCTGTTTCCTTAGTTTTGGCTGCTGGGCGTGAGGGTGCCCAGGGCTGATGGTTTGCCCTCCGAGAGGACCTGCCAGAGAGAACCCAGAAGGGGGCGGCTCAGGCCTGGGTTGGGGCAGCCTCAGGTTTGTGGGGACCCTGCCCCGCTGGAGACAGAGGGTCATTTGTATTCCTCATGTGTTTGAGAAGGAGGCTAGCGTTTTTGGAAACACTCCCTGAAAATGTGTCCTTGAATTAAGTGCTGTCGATTGCGTGCTGGGCTTTTCTGCCTTACCTCCTGGCCAGCAGAGAAGTTCTCCTTCAAGAGTGGGTGTGTTCAGTTAGAGATTTTTGGATGGGCCTCCCACCTTGGAGGCTCAGACGGTAAAGCGTCTGCCTCCAATGCGGGAGACCCGGGTTCCATGCCTGAGTCGGGAAGATCCCCTGGAGAAGGAAATGGCAACCCACTCCAGGATTCTTGCCTTGAAAATGAGGAGCCTGGTGGCCTGCAGTCCATGGGGTTGCAAAGAGTCGGCCAGGACTAAGCAACTTCACTTTGACTTTCATCTTCAGTTCTGTCCACTGAGATAGGTTCCAGCATCCTTCCTCTGGCTGAGAGAGTAGCCCTTGCTCCCACAGCTTCAGATGAGCTGCCCCTGGGCAGAAAGTTGCGCTCCTCGGAGAAAAGAAACCAGAAATGTAAGATTGTTGGGGTATTTATGAGCCTTATTTATCAGTCCTGCAACGTGGTGTCAACAACCTTCCATAGAACCATCTTGGGAAGGTCACTTGGGAGATGAGTGTCCTACACTCTTCCATCATTTCGTTTAGTTAGAGTGGAATAGAATATAACAGAATTGTTGCCTTGGATGGGTTCTTTTACCTGGAGCTTGCAGAATCAAGGAAAGAGCCTTGAATGACTTTGTATTCCTGTGGCTGTGCACAGAACACCCCACGGCCTGCAAGCAACTCGCCAAAGTTGCCCGCGGCTGGTGAAGCTCTGTTCATAGCTCTCAGCTGGTCTTGTAGGAACCAGGTATTCAGGCTCATTGTGTGAGAAATGTTCCTTATAGGAGGAAAGCTTGATCGCTGCTGTCAACTACCATAGCACTCAGCTTGTCTGGGGTTTTCTTATAAGAAGTGTGTGTGAGGAACTCTGTCCTAGCGTTTTCTCCCCTCTGGTATTCCTGGTGAGCTGTGACTGCAGCCCGGAAGTCCACAGGTAAGCCACCCTGAGCTGGCAGAGGCTCGTCTGCCCACTCTGGGTGGACCCCATCTTCAGAATGCAGCAAAATTGACTTGGCCCTCCTGACTCTGCTCCAGCCCCATGAATATCCCGGGATGTTGGTTCACCGTGACCCGCGAGGGCAGGTGAGGCAGTCCATGGAAAAGTAGCGTAGAGGGTGGTGCTGGACCCTTGCAGGGGAGGCGTGGTTTGCAGTTAGAGTCCATAAATGGGGCCAGGAGCACTGCCAGACACTCACGGTGTTCATCTGTCGTGGTCTGTTGTCTTCCTGGGCAGCTCAAGGGCACCCTTCTGGGTGGTGAGTGGTTGGTGTCTAAGGGAAGCTTGCCCTGCTCCAGGCTACCATTTTTGCTCTTACTTTGGGGGACAGACGAAGTGAACTTGGGACTGGAAAATCGGTGATGTGCAGGGAATGGGTCAATAAGCAATAAGCCCAGGTGGTCCCCCTGACCCAGTGATTATTAGGCCCAAGGTGCTGGCTTGAGAGCGAGGGTGGGAGATGGAGGCTCCACTTCACCCATCTTCTGTCTTGCTGATTAAAACAGACCGAATTTTCAATGAAGTATCAGCCTTGGTTTGCCATGCCATTCCTGGAGGATCCCAGGCTCTGGGATTTAGCAGGACGGCAAGAAGGGCTGGGCTGTGTGAACCTGGGCCAGGTGAGGCAGCCGTGGCCGTGCTGGCTGTGGCTGGAGGAGCTGCGGGAGAAACACTGGGACCTGCGGGGACCTCGAGGGACCTCTCACATCGACGCTGAGGGGACTGTGGCGGGCACTGGGGGGCCATGGCCTGGGTGCTTCGGCCTGGCCAAGTGGGAGTAGGAAAAAGGGGTCAGGGCATGAGGCCAGGGCCACCATGAAGGGCCTCTGTGTTTAGGGAGAGAGTTGGCTGTGAGCTGAAAAGGCTTGGCCTGTGTTTACATCCCCAGTCTCCTGCTGGCTTAAAGTTCCCCGTGTGTGAAAGAGATGAGTTGGTGGGTATTGATTTTCCTGCCTAAGATTAGTCTTGTTGGCCTGTGGGCCTGCCTCTCAGGTGCAGTCAACCCCTGGGGTCAGGCAGGCAGCACCGGAGATGGTTGGCCATCTGTCTGTCTGTCTGTCGTGTCTCACCTCCAGGGACCAGAAGTGCAGCACCCCTGTGCTTTATCCCCAAGTCAGTGACTCAGTTGTGCCTACTAGCATCTTTCAGAAAAGTCCACCAGAGACTGCTGATGCTATCCTGCTGAAACATTTTCTGTATATATGGAGTTCTGTAAATATGATGGGGTCACATATAAAAAGTGATTTTGATTTGGAGATGATATTGATTTGCTGCATATGAAATGGGAATTCAGAAAAATCCAAGGACTCTGTAATGAATCGTAAAGACTTAATGACTCATACTGTATAGCGAGATAAACCACTGTAGCTTTGTACCATATATGCCTTTCCATCATGTGACCAGTAGCTTCTGAATAAAACCAGATGATTTCTTGCCTAAAAGAAGAGAGATTTTGAGCTCTGAGAATTACAACTGAATTCATATAAACGATCTTTGTGTGTGTTCGTATGAAAGCTGTCAACAGCAATGACAGCTGAACATCACAGACGAACTGAACACCGGTCTGGAGCCTGTACAGGTGAGAGTGTAAGGGAAGGTTCTTGATGTCAGGACCTCATAATCTTGGTGTGCCAGAAGGAAGATACGTATGAGAATCCAGCTGTAGATGAAGGCCTATACACTGTGCTGTCCTTAGTGTCTTACATTTCATCTTGAACGCATGCATATATCTGATCTAAAATATTCCAGATTATTTGAAAAAATATTTGCCAGCTTCTACATCAGTGAAATACCCTTGCTTTCTATCTACCCTCCTCTCTTCCTGCAGTGTTGCTTTCTGGCTCAGGGAATTTTAATTGTCTGATTTTTTGACTAGATCTTTGTCTACTGTCTTTTTTTCTCTAACCACTTCTGCCTTTACTCCTTGCCCACACATGTCAGAACATAAAATATACTTAGAAATAATAACACCTCCTCTTCAGAGAAGAGCATAGTATGTTCTTCAAAATATACTCTTGTGTCCCAGGTTTGGTTTTGATTTTTAAATGCAGAATCATCAGCCAGCTTTCCAAAAGATCATTAGATGCTTCCATGCTTTCTTTTTTTAAATAAAACATAAATGCCATTGTGAACTGATAGCGTAGCAGTTGTACATGGAAATTAGCTGTACATGGAAATTAGCTGTACATGGAACTCTAGAAGCTTGCAAGTTTAGACAAAAAGCATGCAGAGCATATCATTTCTAAATAGGCCGTTTTCAACATGGAAAATTTGAACACTTCAGCATGTGAAGTGTGACATAGAGAATTACTTGGGGTAAACTGTAACCCAAATGCTAATCTATATCACATGACACGGTGGTGTTCTGACCCAGAAGCCCATAATCCAGTTCTCTGTATCCTGGTCAACAACCAGCGCTTTACAAATTTGCAAATGCATCAGAAATGGCTTTCTGTAAGTGGAAATAGTAGTCTGTTGACTAGCAAGATGAAAGTTAGAAATTGACTTCCTTGATGAAACTTCAAAATTGTGAAATGGTCAAAAATTATTTTAAAAGTGTTTCTACCCTTAAATGACTCAGGTAAGAGAACCCAAGGAGGCCTGTGCCCTTTAGCCTTAGGGATGAAAGTGCTGCTGTGTCCAGCTGTGAATGCTGGAGAATTCTGTTTCCCGGTAGGCTACAATGGCCACAGGGACCATTGGCTAAGTTGTGAGCAAGCGGGTGATCGTAAGGGTGGCAGAATCTTGCCTCTGGGATCTGGGCCTGCATCTTGAATGACCCTCCTTGAACTTTTCAGTGTCAAAGCACCTTTAAAAGGACTGAGAAGCCAGAATTGAAAGAGACACGTGTACCCCAAAGTTCATTGCAGCACTGTTTATAATAGCCAGGACGTGGAAACAACCTAGATGTCCATCAGCAGATGAATGCATAAGAAAGCTGTGGTACATATACACAATGGAGTATTCCTCAGCCATTAAAAAGAATACATTTGAATCAGTTCTAATGAGGTGGATGAAGCTGGAGCCGATTATACAGAGTGAAGTAAGCCAGAAAGAAAAACACCAAGTGTACTAATGCATATATATGGAATTTAGAAAGATGGTAACGATAACCCTGTATGCAAGACAGCAAAAGAGACACAGATGTATAGAACAGTCTTTTGGACTCTATGGGAGACGAAGAGGGTGGGGTGATTTGGGAGAATGGCATTGAAACATGTATAATATCATATATGAAGCGAATCTCCAGTCCAGGTTCAATGCAGGATACAGGATGCTGGGGGCTGGTGCACTGGGATGACACGGGGAGGGAGGTGGGAGGGGGGTTCAGGATGGGGAACACGTGTACACCCATGGCGGATTCATGTTGATGTATGGCAAAACCAATACAATATTGTAAAGTAATTAGCCTCCAATTAAAATAAATAAATTTTAAAAAATTAAAAGGACTGAGAACCGGGATTCTCATGAGCCCACAAATCAGGCTGGATGAAGTGTTCCACTGACACTTGGGTCTTTCTTCTCAGCCCTAGCAATTAAGTCACCAAACGTGAAAGTATAGTTTGGTATGACATAATGTGGTAAATCGGAGAAGGCAATGGCACCCCACTCCAGTACTTTGCCTGGAAAATCCCATGGATGTAGGAGCCTGGTAGGCTGCAGTCCATGGGGTCGCTAAGAGTCGGATGCGACTGAGCAACTTCACTCTCACTTTTCACTTTCATGCACTGGAGAAGGAAATGGCAACCCCTCCAGTGTTCTTGCCTGGAGAATCCCAGGGACGAGGGAGCCTGGTGGGCTGCCGTCTATGGGGTCGCACAGAGTCGGACACGACTGAAGTGACTTAGCAGCAATGTGGTAAATATTATTAATAATAGCTTATACTCTGAAAGCATTCACTGTGTGCCAGGCACTGTATTATGCTGAGGTCAGCAAACTTTTTTTTTAAAAAGGTCAGATAGTAAGTATTGTAGGCTTTATGGAGCAACAGACAAAATTGAAGGTATTGTGTAGGCATTTATATAGCATTTTCCAATGCAATTATGTGTAAGTACATTTATATAGCATTTTCCAATGCAATTATGTGTAAGTACTTATATAGCCTTTTCCACTCCAATCATTTAAAAAATGTAAAAAAGGTCTTAGCTCATGGGTCATAAAAACAAAAAACAGGCTACTTACTGGCTAGATTTGGCCCATGAACCATAGTTCACTGATCACTGTTAGAATACTGGAGTGGGTTACCATTTCCTTCTCCAGGGGATCTTCCCGACCCAGGGATCGAACCCAGGTCTCCTGCATTGGAGGCAGACGCTTTAACCTCTGAGCCACCAGGGAAGACTTA
The DNA here is from genome assembly GCA_006408695.1 of Aepyceros melampus. NCBI lineage: Eukaryota > Metazoa > Chordata > Mammalia > Artiodactyla > Bovidae > Aepyceros > Aepyceros melampus. The sequence goes on along the minus strand of SJXQ01011946.1, from coordinate 59,503 downwards.
CCTATATTAGCTCATTTAATCTTTTCAGTCACCTCTGAAATAGGTACTGTAATATCCCCATTTTAGGGATAAATAAATAGAAGCAAAGAGAAGTTTACTTTCTGGGGTCAGGCAGTTATATTCTGTTAGTATAATGTAAGTAATAGAGTCTAGTATAATGATTATTTTTCTCTATGTACATATTCTTCTTTGGAAAGCCCAAACACACTACAGAAAAAGACATTGGGAGGTCCCTCTAGTGAAATAATCTGTTTCTGACATCAAAATGCCCAGTCACTGGCAAGTAGCCAGCAGAGGTGGGGCGGGGGTGGGGGGGAGTCTGTTACAGGATGAAAGCTTGGGGACAGAAGTCGAGCCTTTTTCTCTACCTGTGCCAATCTTAAAAGCTCTCTCAGCCTCCTTACCTTCCCTAGTCTTCTCAGCTATAAAAGAGCCAAGGTCAGGCATTTGGTGACAAGCCGCAGAAAACAGAGCGAAGAGCACAGTATTCCCTGTAGCTGGTAGGCAGGAACTCTTATTCCCTCTGTAAAATAATGAAGCTTTTATCAAGGGCCTCCTAACACAAATAACAACTGAACATTTATGTCTCCAGGTGGCACATTGCCATCAATCATCTCTGCATAACCTGCTGATTCATGCAGAGCAGTAGTTGAAGCTAAATCATCAGTTTGTCTTTCGACCTTGCTGATAATATCAGCCGGATACTTGGGACAACCGATGACATGCACTTACGCGTGGAAGAGAAGTTGAAGCTTTACTGTCTCTGAAAGGAAATGTCACAGACAGAAAATGCAAAGGTTGCTTTGGTCCCGAGCTTCTGGCACCAAAGAAACGCTCCTGCTGGCTAATGTTCTGAAAATGGCAGATGCTTTTACTGGCTAACGGGGCAATGATTCTCTGATATGGGTGTCATTTTTGCTGGCTGTTTAATCTGTAGCAAAGTCAAGTGGAAATAGTTTTGTTGTGTGTAAGCAGGAGTCATAGGGCCCTTACTTGAGTAATCATCACTCTGGGAACATTTCAAAACATTAATGGCTTAGAACTTTCCAATTTTCTGAGCATCCCTTATTTGGCAAGGCGAGGCAGTGAGGGTTCTGGCCAAATTATAAGTGGCATTCTGGATATAAAACGGAGTTACCACTTATTCCATATGAGGATTTCAAACTGTAAACTATTTCAATTACTCAACGGCTAGTGGGACTTGAATGCCTCCTCTGAGCAAAAAAATATTAGGTATCGTAACACAGCCAAAAATTCAATGTCATGTTTCTTGTCTATGAACATAATTCTAAAATTATACTAAAATCATGGCTACCATCTGGGTCCAGCTGATCCACAAGATCAGCAAAAACAAAGTGTTACGTGGTAAAAGTATGTGACTGCTAGAATCATATTGTTGTTGTTCAGTTGCCCAGTCAAGTCTGACTCTCTGCGACCCCATGAGCTGCACACGCCAGGCCTCCCTGTTAGAATCATAGGGATCTGTAATTTTTTAGGTCAGAAACAGCTGAATCTTGTTTAACCCACTATAAAGTGATAGATTTCTGGCTTACCATATGGAATGTTTATTATTATTAAATTTAGTTTTGGGAGGCTCTCTTGCATACTACTTTTCTGTGAATTCCTTTCCTTTTTTGATTGAAGTATAGTTGATTTACACTATCATATAAGTTTCAAGTGTACAACATAGTGATTAACAATTTTAAAGGTTTTATTCCATTTATAGTTATTATAAAATACTGTCTGTATTCCCTGTGTTGTACAGTATATCCTTGTAGTTTATTTTATACCTAAATAGTTTGCACCTCTTAATTCCTTATCCCCACCTCCCTCTCCCCACTGGGAACCACAAGTATGTTCTCTATATCTGGGAGTCAGCTTCTTTCTGTTATATTCACAAGTCTGTTGTATTTTTTCAGATTCACATGTAAGTGATAACATATACTATTTGTCTTTCTCTAACTCATCTCACTTTGCATAATACCCTTAAAGTCATCTGTATTTGCTGCGTATGACAGAATCAGATTCATTTTCATGGCTGAGTAGTATCCCATTGTGTGTGCATGGGTATTAGTCGCTCAGTCATGTCCAACTCTTTGCAGCCCCAAAGATTGTAGCGCACTGGTCTCCTCTGTGCATGGGATTCCCTAGGCAAATATACTGGAGTGGGTTGCCGTGCTCTCCTCCAGGGGATGTTCCTGACCCAGAGACTGAACTGATGTCTCTTATGTCTCATGCCCTGGCAGGCAGATTCCTTACCACTAGCACCACTTGGGAAGCCACATATATATATACACATATACACACAAACACACATACACATGTGTGTGGTAGCTCAGCAGGTAAAGAATTGGCCTGCAATGCAGGAGACCCCAGTTCAATTGCTGGGTGGGGAAGATCCCCTAGACAAGGGACAGGCTACCCAGTCCAGTTTTCTTGGGCTTCCTTGGTGGCTCAGGTGAATCCACCTGATGCAGAAGACATGGGTTCAATCCTGGGGTTGGGAAGATCCCCTGGAGGAGGGCATGGCAATCCACTCCAGTGTTCTTGCCTGGAGAATTCCATGGACAGAGGAGCCCGGTGGGCTACAGTCCACGCGATTGCAAAGAGTTGGACACGAGTGATCAACTAAGTGCACACACACATACACACGCGCACACACGCGTGCACCAGCTTCTTCATCTGTTGGACACTGAGGTTGCTTCCATACTTGGCAATTTTAACTTGAGTACTTTGACTGTATATAGCACCCTACTGCCTTAAACACTTAAAGACCTGAAACCCCTAACACTTCTAAAAGAAACCGTGCTCACTTTCTCAGTTCTGTGACATCCCTGATGTCCAGTGGCCATTTCCACTGGATTTACATACCCTCTGCTTGCTGCTGAGCAGCAGGTCATGAATCACAGCTGGTGAAGGGGTAGGAATGTCTTTGCTGAGCACCCCTGGGAGCCACAGAGAACCCATAGTCACATGGCTTCTGGAGAGGGAGTCTCTTGGACCCACAGCAGATGGAAACTTCCAGGTGGAAAGTCCACACTGTCCTGCCTGAGACATCTGTACAGAGGATGACAAAATGGGCACTGACATCTCACAATGCCACATGCAGTTAAATGAGCTTGAATACACTCTCATCCTAAATATGATATTGCTCAAATTATAAAGTTACATCGCTTCTTCCCTTCTGGTTGATAATAAGAACTTAAGTGAGAGTTTTAAAGGACCTACAAGTGATTTTCATATCCTTTCACAACAAACAATTCTCAGCTGCCTCCTGTGTCCCAGCCTCTGCCAGGCTCTCATATGTCATCTTTTCCTCTCCACAACTCAGTGTAAATAACAGGGCAGCGGTTAGAACCCAGGTTTTCTGAACTAGGTCCAGGGGGACTCAGGTGCCACAGTGGCTTTCTGGCCTTCTTTGGATTCTTTCTCAGGGCCGTTTAGTAGACATTAGCTAATATGTTTTGTAAGAGGAACCGATTTGGTAACACAGAAATGAGAACAGCTTGCTTTTAATTTCTTTGGGAGAGATTGTGTGAAATTAAAAGCTTCTACACCAGGCTCAATGACACTTTTCACTTGGGCAGTTAGTGTAAGCAACCCTGAATGGGACTGTCCAGAGCGATTATTTTTTCTTAAGGAGGAGGAAACAAGCAAAAGTTCATGATAACCCTCTCCTGACAGGTCAAACACAGCCACCCAGCTTGATTTCCCTAGGGAGAACCTGCGTCAAATTGAACACAAATATTTACTACTTAGACTTAAAGAGGAACCAGGGCCTCCTTCCTGAGGGAATTGCCACCATGCTCTGGAGAACTGGGAAATCACAACTCCAAAGCAGTGACCACAGTAGCAATGTCGTTCATTGGAATGGCAATTAGATGTTCTGATTTAATACTACACTATAGTTTATTTGGGCTCCCCAGGTGGTGCAGTGGTTAAGAATCTGCCTGCCAGTGCCAGAGATGCAAGAGACACGGATTCAATCCCTGGGTCAGGAAGATCCCCTGGAGTAGGAAATGGCAACCCACTCCAGTATTCTTCCCTGGGAAATCCCATGGACAGAGGAGCCTGACAGGCTACAGTCCAGGAGGTTGCAAAAAGTCGGAGGTGACTGAGTCCCCCAAACACACACACTATAGTTTACTTAAGTGTATCATAGAAAATACGTGGAAAATAGGTCTAGAAACAGGACAGCAAATATTTCATTGATTTTCTAAAATTGGAGTATAGTTGCTTTACAATGTTTTATTTTCTGCTGTACCGCAAAGTGAATCAGCTATATCTATACACTGTTGTTGTTTTACTCATGTCTGACTCTCTTGTGACCCCGGGCTCCTTCTGTCCATAGGATTTCTCAGGCAAGAATACTGGAGCGGGTTGCCATGCCCTCCTCCAGGGGATCTTCCTGACCCAGCAATCGAACCCGGGTCTCCTGCACTGCAGGCAGATTCTTTACCTTCTGATTCACCATCTGCTACTTAACACAGTACTCCTTCAGTCACAAGTCAATGCAGCACAAGTGCAGACTTTCACCATGATGGACTCCCAATCCCGCCCCCTCCCTGCAAGTCCCTGCAACCCCACACATGGCATTGCCTCCGACTGTCCCAGAGCTTGCACCCAGCCCCACTGGAGGCCAGAAGAGAAGAGTGGTCACTGGACCAAGGCAGGGGCGTGGGCAGGGAAGAATCTGTCCTAGGGAAGCAGCAACAAGGCAAGAAAAGGGGCTGTGTGTGACACAGGCTCCAAGACACCATCACAGCCTCTGTGACCTCATTAGACTTCACTTGCAAAACACACATTCAAAGATAAGATTATGAAGGATTTCAAGACAGTGATGACAGAACATTACATCCCAAGCCTGGAGCCCTTCTGAGCAGGTAGAAAGCGCAGGGGCAACAGTGATACACAGGAGGTGGGTCCCAAGGGTCTGGCTGACCCTCCAAGGAGCCTCCATATAGTGAGCAGCCCCGCTATCCAGAAAGAGCTTCCCAAAGCAGAAATGACACCCAGAGAGCCACCATGCTGCCAAGAGGTAGCGCTCCTAAATTTGAATTTAGCAGGAGACAGAATGACCTTAATTATGGTGGCTCAGCAGAGAGTCTGCCTGCAGTACAGGAGACCTGGAGTCAGTCCTGGGTCAGGAAGATCCCCTGGAGAAAGAAATGGCTACCCACTCCCGTGTTCTTGCCTGGAGAGTTCCATGGACTGAGGAGCCTGGTGGGCCACAGTCCATGAGATCGGAAAGTCAGACTGAGGAGGAAAATGAGTTCAGGGATCTAAAATCTTGGCCTCAGGCTCAAGAATGTCCAACTAATTATTCGGATGATCTTGTAAGTGGAAAAACTTGTTTGTTGACAAGCTAAAGGGAAGGTACTTAATGAGAGCTCTAATCAGATAATCAGCACAGAAGCCACCAAATCACGAAATCCAAACAAACAAGAAAGCATTATCTTATTAGCTGGGCCAAAACACCAGATGGTCAGAGAAGCAGCTCTGGGAGCCTGGAAAATAAGATCTTAGAGAAAAATAAAGCAAAAAGAAAAGCACCATTGACACTCCTGAGTTAGGAATGGAACAAAATTCCGATAAGCTTAAAAATGGGTCTTGCTCTATGGATGTGAATTTGAGCAAACTCCAGGAGATAGTGGAGGACAGGGGAGCCTGACACGCTGTAGTCCCTGGGGTCACAAAGATACAACTTAGTGAGTGAACAACAACAACAATGGGCATTGCATTTTCCAGAACAGAATACACATGTCACGCTCACTGGGTTATAAGCCTCAGAACTATTGTGACACACATAACTAGGGCATTGCTGCTGCTACTGCTGCTGCTGCTGATCACTTCAGTCGTGCCTGACTCTGTGCGACCCCATAGACGGCAGCCCACCAGGCTCCCCCGTCCCTGGGATTCTCCAGGCAAGAACACTGGAGTGGGTTGCCACTTCCTTCTCCGATGCATGAAAGTGAAGAGGGTCAGTCGTGTCCGACTTAGGTCAAGTCTTTTGTATGGGCTGTCATGCCTAATTTTCAAAACCACCCTTCAATTTTAAAAACCTTTTAAATTGAAGTATAGTTGATTTACAATGTCATGTTAATTTCTGCTATAGAACAAAGTGATTCCGTTATACATATTTTACATTTTTATATATTATCTTCTATTACCGTTTATCACAGGATATTAAACATAGTTGCCTGTGCTATACAGAAGGACCTTACTGTTTATCCTGTATATGATAGTTGGCATCTGGTAATCCCAAACTCCCTCCTCCTTGGCAACCACAAATCTGTTCCCTGTCTGTGAGTCTGTTTCTATTTCATAGGTAAGTTCGTTTGCGTCATATTTTAGATGCCACGTATGAGTGGTATAATATTCGCCTTTCTCTTTCTGATGATTGCACTTTTTAGTATGAGAATCTCTAGGACTGCTCGTGTTGCTGCAATTGCACTGTTTCCTGCTTTCTTATGGCTGAGTAGTATTCCATCGTGTATACGCACCACATCTTCTTTATCCATTCATCTGCTGATGGACGTTCAGGTTGCTTCCATGCCTTGCTGTTATGAGTAGTGTTGCTGCGAACATAGGACTGCATGTATCTTTTTGAAGTATCATTTTGTCTGCATACGTGCCCAGGAGGGGGCTTGTGGGATCCTGTGGCAACTCTAGCTTTTCGAGGAATCACTGTCTTGTTTCCCATAGTGGCTGCCCCAGTTTACATTCCTGCCAATAGCGTAGGAGAAAACCACCCTTTATTAACCTCAGTCTGCAGTGGGAAACCAGGTGTTGAGAGACAGGGGTCCTTGTCCAGAGTCTCCCAGGTGGTGGCACCCAGTCACATAGATGAAGCGGGACAGCAGCACCTGCCTCCATGCTTCCTCAGATGCACAGTACTGGCTGCCTCTGTTTCCCTCCAGTGGCACAGAAAGCATTGCTTAAAGCCCTGGGTCCTGATCTTTTATTTGAAAACTGTAATCACTAGAGCAAAAGAACGGGGGTGACAGCTATATGAAAGGCAGCAAAAAGACACAAGAGAAGTCTCACAGCTCCTCCTGTTTTCTCTCTCCCTTCTGGTATTAGTCATCTCTCCCAGACATCCTACGCCTCTGTGTCCTGTTTGTAAAATAAAAATCATAATGAGGTCTTCATAGTGGGGCTTCCCTGGTGGCTCAGCTGGTAAAGAATCCACCTGCAACGTGGGAGACCTGGGTTCAATCCTTGGATTGGGAAGATCCCCTAGAGAAGGGAAAGGTTACCCACTCCATATTCTGGAATGGAGAATGCCATAGACTGTTTAGTCCATGGGATCACAAAGAGTCAGACACAACTGAGCGACTTTCACTTTCATCATAGTGTGTCCAAAACGACTAATAGTGGTGATATGTGTACATGGCTTAGCTATGTACGTGAGGGAAGCCTCAATACAGATTTAGCCTAAAAAGTAAATCAATGAAGACTTTGTTATACATCCTCTGCTCTGTGGTAAAGACAGAATTTTTACTCTATCTTGAAATGACAAGTGAAGTATATGAATAATGAGACCCAATTTCTAAATCATTTTTATCAGTATCTATTATCGTATCTGTTCATTTTAGTATGAATATTAGTGTCTGTCCCGGCATGGAAAAGATTGTAGAATGTGGAAAGGCAAATGCTGTTGATCTCTGCTGTTTTTGTTTGGTTGCTAGGTTGTCTAATCTTTGCAACCCCATGGAGTGTAGCAGACCAGGCCCCTCTGTCCATGGGATTTTCCAGGCAAGAATACCTGAGGGGGTTCCCCTTTCTTTCTCCAGGAGATCTTCCCACCCAGGGATTGAAAGGCACCTTTTGCATCTCCTGTACTGGCAGGTGGATGCTTCACCACTGAGTCCCTTAGGGATTCTCCTTAAGTGAGTGAAGTGAAGTCACTCAGTCGTGTCTGACCATTTGCGACCCCATGGAATTGTAGCCTACCAGGTTCCACCATCCATGGGATTTTCCAGGCAAGAATACTGGAGTGGGTTGCCATTTCCTTCTCCAGGAGATCTTCCCGACCCAGGGATTGAACCCGGGTCTCCCACATGGTAGGCACTGTAAGCAGACGCTTTACCGTCTGAGCCACCAGGGAAGATCAGCTTTCTCCTTACTAAGACTAAAATAGGAAAAAAGCAGAGCCGTGCATTAAGGTGGGTCCGAAAGAATTACAAATGTAGGGCCTGATGATAATTAAATTTTGGGTTGTGTTGCAAATATCAAGAAATGTGCCTAATGTGCTTGACTTCCCAGTCTTACTCTCCTAGCTCTCAGAAAATTCTCTGAGGCTCCCCAGACCCCACATGTGGCCACCTTAGTCAATCAGTAAGGGTCTAAAGGAAGAACTAATCCCCAACTTCCTGGCTCCAAATGTTGCTGATTTATCCTCTCTGAAATTTATGTCTAAGATATTTCTCAGTAATCTTGATCACTTCACTGATTTATTTTCTGTTTAGTAGTTTACTGGCTAAAAATGATTTAGGAATTGGGTCTCATTATTCATATACTCTACTTGTCATTTCAACGTAGAGTAAAAATTCTGTTTTTACCTAACACTGTGATACAGAGCAGAGGATATATAACAAAGTTTCATTGATTTACTTTTTAGGCTAAACAACACTTTCCAGCATTCTTTTAGGGAATTCATTCTCCAGTCCCTGTAAGTTGACTTCTGTGAGTTGAGTCTTTGGATCCTCCCATCCAAGTACTAACCAGAGTCAACACTGCTTAGCTTCCGAGATCATTTGAGATCCAGCACGTTCAGGGTGGTATGGCCATAGACTAGACTTTGGATCCTAAAGAGGGATCCTGTGCCCCAGAAGGCCTTGTGAGAATCCCACATACTCTAAGCTACACCTGCCACCCAACCACTTTGGGAAACTCATATCAAAGGCCTTGCAGGGGTAATCTGCCTTGATCACCAGTCATGAGAAGGAAGACCTGCCATTACCCAGACTGGGCAGAGAGGCTTATGTTTGGCACACAAGTAGTCCATCTGGACTGCTCTTAGTATTTTGTCACCAAGGTATGGTACTCACTAACATGTACCCATCATAGATGGTGTAGCCACAGCCTAGGAAAGGGGCCTGAACCCCCTCAGTGATGAGAGTCTGAATTTCTGCTCAAGGAAACCCCAAAGACCAGCTGAGCCACTAGCTGAGGGTGAAGGGAATGTTGAATGGTTAGCCAAGGAGGGAGTGAGTATCACGTGTGGCCTCCAGGCTAACTGCAGTGGTGGGGTGTCGTGTGTCTCACTCGCTGTCCCCCTGTAAGTTCCCCTCAGAGGCTCACCAGAATCCTGAGGAACTGGCCCCAGAATTCATGCAAAGTTAGTAGATGGCACTAGGAAAGGGATGTCTGTTGTGCAGGCAGTGGCACAGCCAGGTCCTCCCTTCAAGGTGGAAAGATTTGTGCCCCAACAACTGACATCAGAGCTGTTGATGGTTTGCTCTCTTTGAGAATTACCTCAACTGAAGAGAGCCCCTGGCCAAGTCATGTGCCCCTCTGGGCTGACTGCATATAGTCTGAAGGGCCTTTCCAGCTTCCAAGTGTCCTGCAGTGTAAGGAGAGTTCTTATGTGACTGTTCCTCAGTTCAACTTCTCCTCCTGTCAACTTTTCTTCATCTTTAACCCCCAACCTTAATAAACTTTCTATATGCTGAGCTCCATCTCAGAACTTACTTCCCAGGGAACCTAACTCAAGGCACTCATGATTACTTAGACTAACAGTAAACTCTTTATCAAGACAACCATATTTCTTTATCTTTGAAGTGAAAGTCTGTCACTAAGTCATGTCCGACTCTGCAGCCCAGCCTTATCTGGTGGGTCAGATGGACCTCTAGGAGGATGACAGGCTTAATCTATTGTGTTCTGCAAACAGGGGCTGTCCACTGGGCAGAGGAACTAGTAGCAAGAAGTGGAGAGGTGTTCTTCTATGGGCCAAAATGAGGTGGATCAAAAACTTCCCAAGTGAGGAGCTGGAGTAATAGCAGGTCTCATTTGGTGTAGTTGTTGGGTCACTAAGTAGTGTCTGACTCTTTGTGACCCCATGACTGCATCATCTCAGGCTTCCCTTTCCTTCACTATCTCCTGGGGTTTGCGCAAATTCATGTCCATTGAGTTAGTGATGCTATCTAACCATCTCATCCCCTGTTGCCCCCTTCTCCTCCTGTCCTCAATCTTTTCCAGCATTAGGGTCTCACTGCTGCTGCTGCTAAGTCGCTTCAGTCGTGTCCGACTCTGTGCGACCCCATAGACAGCAGCCCATCAGGATCCATTGTCCCTGGGGTTCTCCAGGCAAGAACACTGGAGTGGGTCGCCATTTCCTTCTCCAATGCATGAAAGTGAAAAGTGAAAGTTGCTCAGTCATGTCCGACTCTTAGCGACCCCATGGACTGCAGCCTACCAGGCTCCTCTGTCCATGGGATTTTCCAGGCAAGAATACTGGAGTGGGGTGCCATTGCCTTCTCCAAGGGTCTCATTGGACACCTTCAAAAAACTCATAGAGGGTTAACATTTTCCTGCCTTCCCCAGGGAAGGCATCACCCACTAGCCAGGATGGACCAAAGATGACCTGTATATTAATACATATAACAGAGGATTCCAAGTTAACAACCAGCTTAATTCACTAATTCTAATGTTTTGCTCATTTCCATGGTATAAAGATTCATGGCTGATTCTAAGCTACTGGCATGACATTACTCACCGATTGTGAGGCTGAAAAGAATTAACACAGTAGCACGTGGCTCTATGGCATCTCCACCAGACACATGCAAGACACGTCAGTAATCTTAAAGACATGATAGATGATAGCAAAATAAGACAGGAAGGCAGCTATGCTCACAATAAGATAGAAGATGGCAAGTTTTGAGTATTCACTGCCTCTTTTTTAGTATAATTTATTTTATTATTTTATGTAATTTAATCTTCAATGGTGGCATTTGTAACATTTGGCCCATAACATTCCTAAAAATTGAACAGTTGGCTCAGACAATCTGGTTCAGGGCAACTCCAGCATATCACCTGGTATGGGAGCAGTTAAGAGCAAAGATCATCCCTGTTTTTACCCCTCCTAGCAGTCCCCAGCACAGAAACCTAGAAACAGAACAGAAAGGTGAAGAGAAAAATCATGTCCCTCTCCCCAGCCAGACAGATATAAGCATAAGAAATGTTCCAGTTCCCCATTGCTGTGTAATAAACCATCCCAGGATGTAGTGGTTTTCCTCTCTTGCTTCTGAGGGTCGACGGCACTCATCTGGGTAGTGGTTCTTCTGCTCCGTGAGCAGGTCACTGGAGCTACAGACACCTGCGGCCCTGACTAGTCTTTCCTGCCCATGGTGTCCCATTTACACATCTGGCCCCTTGGCAGAGACACCTAGAAAACTGGGCTCAGCAAAGACTATGGGTTATCTGGGCTCAGGACTTTTCCCTCTCCACATGGTTTCTCCACATGACATGCTAACATACCAGTTTCCTACTTGATGGCTCAGGGCCTCCAAATATGCAAAATAAGAAGTTGTAAGGCCTTCTTTTGACTTAGACTCAGAACTGGCACAGCAGCCCTTTCTGCTGATTAATAGGAGTCTAAGGCCCAGCTCAGGGCTTCCCTGGTGGATCATTGGTAAAGAACCCGCCTGCTAATGCAGGGGACATGGTTCGATCCCTGGTCCAGGAAGATCCCACGTACCTTGGGGCAGCTATCCCGTGCACTGTAAATACTGAGCCTGTGCTGGAATGCCCACGTGGTGCAAATACTGAAGCCCACACAGCCTAGAGTCTGTGCTCTGCAACAAGAGAAGCCACAGCAATGAGGAGCCCACACACTGCAACTAGAGAATAGCCCCTACTTGCCCCAACTAGAGAAAGCCAGCACAGCAACAAAGACCCAGCAAAGACAGCCAAAAATAAAATTTAAAAATTACATAAAAAAAGAAAAGGCCCTGCTCAGATCCAGTATAGGGGGCACAATGAAGGGTGTGGAGATCAGCTGCCATGGGACTGGGGATGTCCAGGAGGTAAGGGAGAGATGGTTTAAATCAGATTTGAAATTGGAGGTTTACATTTAAGATTGGATCAGATTGAGATTTTTTTAAATTTATTGAGTATAGTTGATTTATAATGTCTTAATTTCTGCTGTACAGTAAAGTGATTCATTATGTCTGTGTGTATACATTCTTTTTAATATTCTTCTCCTTGTGGTTTATCACAGGATATTTTTGTTTTGTTTTGGGTTTTGATATTTATTTACTTTTAAGAAAAGTAATTTTGACTTTCTGTTTCAAGACTATGGCAATAATCGTCCATTTGAATGCCCTGCAGTAAAAAAAAATAATCACATGAAAATTCAAAATGAACCATCTAATCCAGTAGCATGCTTAAGGGAAATCTAGATAGCCTGCCAACCCTAGGAAGCAGAAGAATGGCTTGTTAATAACTAAAGTTAGGTATTACAAAAGGGTTCTGACTTGATGAATTTTCAAACTTGTAGAGCCTCATATTTGGGGGGAAGTGTGTGCTCTTTTTGAGGGGGTGCTGGCTCAGCAGTAAAGAATCTGCCTGCTAATACAGGAGCCGCAGGAGACTCAGGTTTGATCCCTGGGTCAGAAAGATCTCCTGGAGAAGGAAATGGCAACCCATTCCATTTGGCAATATTCATGCTAAAATAATCCCAGGGACAAGGAGCCTGGAGAGCTACAGCATGGGGTCGCAAAGAGTTGAACATTACTGAGTGATTGAACATGCACACACTCTTTTAAAAATAGAATTTATTTTTTAGAGCAGTTTTAGATTCACAGCAAAACTGAGTGGAAAGTACATGATACCATCTGTTCCCACACATGCACAACTTCCCTCACTATCAACATTCCCCACCAGAGTGGTACACTTGTTATAATCATTGAGCTGACATTGATAACATCATTATCACTATCAACATCCCCCACCAGAATGGTACATTTGTTATAACTGATGAGCCTATACTGATACATCATTACCACTATCAACATCCCCCACTGGAGTGGTACATTTATTATAATTGATGAGCCTACATTGATACATCATTATCACCCCAAATCCATAGTTAACACTAGGGTTCACTCTTGGTGTAGTACATTCTATAGGTTTGGAAAGATGTGTAATGACATGTATCTATCATTACAGTATACAGAATAATTCTACTGCCCTAAGAATCCTCTGTGCTCCAATCATTCATCCCTCCTTGCCTAATCCTTGGCAACAATTGATCTTTTTACTGTCTCCATAGTTTTCCCTTTTCCAGAATGCCATATTGTTGAATTGTACAACATGTAGCATTTCAGATTGTCTTCTTTTGCTTATTAATATGTATTTATGATTTTCCATGTTTTTTTAATGGCTTGATGACCCCCCCCCCTTTTTTTTTTTTTTGAGTGCCAAATAACATTCCATTGTCTGGATGTACCACAGTTTATTTATCCTGTCTCTTACTGAAGGCCATCTTGGTTGTTTCCCAGTTTGGCTATTATGAGTAAAACTATTAAACTCATACAGATGCAGGTTTTTTTGTGTGGATATAAATTTTTAATTCATTTGGATAAATACCAAGGAACACGATTGCTGGATGATATATGGTTGCTGCTGCTGCTGCTGCTGCTGCTGCTAAGTCGCTTCAGTCGTGTCCGACTCTGTGCGACCCCATGGATGGCAGCCCACCAGGCTCCCCCGTCCCTGGGATTCTCCAGGCAAGAACACTGGAGTGGGTTGCCATTTCCTTCTCCAATGCATGAAAGTGAAAAGTGAAAGTGAAGTCACTCAGTCGTATCCGACTCGTAGCGACCCCATGGACTGCAGCCCACCAGGCTCCTCCATCCATAGGATTTTCCAGGCAAGAGTACTGGAGTGGGGTGCCATTGCCTTCTCCGTGATATATGGTAGGAGGAGGTTTATAAGAAACTGCCAAATTGCCTTCCCAAGTGGGTGTGGTGGTGGTTTAGTCACTTCAGTTGTGTCCAGCTCTTTGCAACCCTATGGACTGTAGACCATCAGGCTCCTCTGTCCATGGTATTCTCCAGGCAAGAATACTGGAGTGGGTTGCCATACTCTCCTCCAAGGGATCTTCCTGACCCAGGGATGAACCCACATCTCTTACGTCTCCTGCATTGGCAGGCGGGTTCTTTACTACTAGCATCACCTGGGACACCCACAGAGTGGCTGTACCACTTGAGAGCTCCTGTTGCCCCACATACTTGTCAGCACTTGGCATTAAAAGTGCCTCAGACTTTGGTCACTCTGATAGGTATATTGATATCTCATTGTTTTAATAAACCTAATCTTTAAATTGGAAATAATAACACCTAATTCACAGTCCTCAGTATTAAACGAAATAACTTGTAAAATATGTAGCACAATGCCTACCATTTTAAAAGATGCTTAATGGCTGTGATCCAAAAGTCAACAGCAATAAATGCTGGAGAGGGTGTGGAGAAAAGGGAACCCTCCTACACTGTTGGTGGGAATGCAAATTAGTACAGCCACTATGGATAACAGTGTGGAGATTCCTTAAAAAATTGCAAATAGAACTGCCTTATGATCCAGCGATCCCACTGCTGGGCATACACCCCGAGGAAACCAGAATTGAAAGAGACATGTGTACCCCAATGTTCATCGCAGCACTGACAAGCAATAAATGCTGGAGAGGGTGTGGAGAAAAGGGAACCCTCTTACACTGTTGGTGGGAATGCAAATTAGTACAGCCACTATGGAGAACAGTGTGGAGATTCCTTAAAAAATTGCAAATAGAACTGCCTTATGATCCAGCGATCCCACTGCTGGGCATACACACCGAGGAAACCAGAATTGAAAGAGACATGTGTACCCCAATGTTCATCGCAGCACTGTTTATAATAGCCAGGACATGGAAGCAACCTAGATGTCCATCAGCAGATGAATGGATAAGAAAGCTGTGGTACATATACACAATGGAGTATTACTCAGCCATTAAAAAGAATACATTTGAATCAGATCTAGTAAGGTGGATGAAACTGGAGCCGATTATAGATAGTGAAGTAAGCCAGAAAGAAAACCACCAATACAGTATACTAACACATATATATGGAATTTAGAAAAATGGTAATGATAACCCTGTATGCGAGAAAGCAAAAGAGACACAAATGTAAAGAAGACTTTTGGACTCTGTGGGAGAGGGAGAGGGTGGGATGATTTGGGAGAATGGCATTGAAACATGTATAATATATAAGAAATGAAAAGCTAGTCTAGGTTCAATACAGGATACAGGATGCTGGGGGCTGGTACACTGGGATGACCGAGAGAGATGGTATAGGGAGGGTGGTGGGAGGGGGGTTCAGGGTTGGGAATTCATGTACACCTGTGGTGGATTCATGTCAATGTAGGGCAAAACCAATACAGTATTGTAGAGTAAAAAAATAAAAAATTAAAGTTAAAAAAATAAGAAAAAAAAAACAGTCATCAGAGATGTTAGTGTCTTTAAATGTATTGACAAAATAAGTCAGCGACTCTGTATTAGATCCCAAACTGGTTTTTGGACATTATCTTGTCTGTTAAAGCTTCAAGTTACTCCACTAAGGGATTCGTTGGTTCCTAATAGAAAACAGGCAGCTAGCTCATGGGACAGTATCTGGTACTCTGGGTGGAAGACAAGAACAGTGCTGGCCTGGCTGGGCCTGAAGGGCTGCTGTGTGAGGGAAAGGGCAAGGGGACTCGAAGCTCGGGGAGCTGCACAGGGCGCTGGGAACTAGGGGAAATGGGAGCAAAGATGCTGAAGGGAAAGGCGGAGTCTCCCTGAAGACTGACAGCCCATCCATTCACAGCTTCAGCCAGCAAAGCCCTGGATATCAAACAGTCCAGCTCCAGAAGCCCTTGTTTGCTCCAGGAAAGAGCTTCATTCCTCCTCAGTTCTGACTTAGCATGAAGAGGACTATGCAAGCGTCCTGCACACAACTCCTCCATCCCCAGGTCTGAGAGTGGTGTTTCCTAGGAGGTTGTGGTCTGTGAGCTCCAAGTGCACGAACAGCTCACGGACATCACACCCAGACACCTGGCCAGCTTGGGGGCCACCAGATCCGCTGGCAGCCAGCACTGGGCCGCGCTCTCCAAGGGCAGGGAGGAGACAGATGCTGCTCAGTGGGCTTCACTGCGCAGCAGGGCATGTGCGGGTCACACACAAAAAAGCGTGGAAACCTCACAAACCCGGTGCAGACAGTGGCTGTTGTGGGCATTATTGCTTTTATGCAGCTGTGAGGGGATAAAAATGAAATGATTTAGAAAGAAAAGGAAAGACATGTATTCTAGTGTCCATATGAACACTGAGCCTATTTTTCAGAAAGAGGAGCAACTCCGCCTGAGGCAAACTGGCCAAGTCTTCTTTGGGTCCATGGCTGTCCTAGGTTTTGCCACTGATTTAGCTATTCATTTGGTGGATGCCAAACCTAGAGGCAGAAACCCTCTCACAGTTTCTGTGGGTCGGGAGTCCAGGCACAGCTCTGCTGGGTGCCTCTGAATCAAGTTGAAAAGGTCACGAGGCTCGTGACATTGTGGGTTAAGTTGGAGCATCTGCTTTCAAGTTCACTCACATGGCTGTTGCTGGCTTTGGTGGCATGGCTCATGGGGATGGGGATTCTCCATAGGCTGTCCAAGAAGGCTTACAGCATGGCAGTGCGTTTTCCAAAAGACAGGGAGTCTGAGAGCGCTAAGACAGAAGCTACAGTCTGCTGCAAGCTCATCTCCCGGGAGCCCTCTATCCAGCCCAGCTACCATCCTCTATTCACACTAGAGAAGAGGGACCATGCAAGGGTGTGGACAGCGAGAGGAGGCATCACTGGGCCACCTTAGAGATGCCTATGCAGCCACCCTCCTTATCTTCATATTAACTGGAAAAGAAATAACAGAGAATATTAATTTAAAGGGGTTCGCGTGGCACTCAAATACAACGAGGAATGTTGTTGGTTTTCAGTTTTTGTTTGTTCAGTTGTTGTTTGCTCAGTCATGTCTGACTTTTTGTGACCCCATGGACTGCAGGCTTCCCTGTCCTTCACTGTCTCCTGGAATTGGCGCAAACTCACGTCCATTGACTCGATGCTGCTATCTAACCAACTCATTCTCCTCTGTCGCCCCCTTCTCCTCCTGCCTTCAATCTTTCCCAGCATCAGGGTCTTTTCCAGTGAGTCAGCTCCTTCCATCAGGTGGCCCAAGGAGGAACAAGAAGGAATAAGAGGGGCTTTGAAATCAGAGGCCCAGGAAAGGTAGCATGATCACGGGGTCCTTACCTCGCCACCCCACCCCGGATCAAATTATGAGTCCAGAAAACTGCCTTTTAACAGTATCCCAGGCACACTTTGGACACACTAAGACTTAAGAAGCATCAAAGATTACTTTTCCTTCTACTCTATAAACTGGAAAGAAACAAGAAATAAGGTGACGATGAGGTGGAAGGGAGGGCAGTGTTCAGCTTTATGAGCCCCCGGCATTTCTCCCTGGTCCCTGCGCCCTACATAATTCCCCTGGGCTGGGACTGCCCTCAGAGCAGCCGTTAGTTGTTGTTTCACCAACTGACCCTCACTGGAGCAGGGCCCTGGCACCTCCCTCAGGCTCTGCCCACCAGTCTGTACGATCAACACTCACCTTCCCCCTTCGCCCGTCCCACAGCAGCAGCCTAGGAGGCCAGACTTCTATGACAACCCTTAAAACAACCAGTGTGTTTCTCAAATGACTGCGGCCCAGCAAACACTTAGAAACATGGTTTCAGGTGGTGCTAACACACCCTGGGGCACGCCTCAGTTTTCTCTCATTGGCAGTAAACACTCATTTATTTCAGCCAGGAGAAAACAGAGCTACATCAAAGTGCAATTTGTTGGAATAAATAAATCGGTGATTCTCACCATGCAATCAAATTATCAGAAGCTGGAAAGGACAGTGATAGTTCATCAAACCTATGCCCTTCCAGACCAGACAGAATGATCCTCAAGATATCCCCACAAATAGGCAACCTCTTATTCAGTCCTTTGGGCCATCTAATCATTGCCTCAACCTTCATTGTTTATTTTATATATAACTGAATCCTTCCTGTTATTTACAGCCTTTTCTCTAGTTCTGATCTCAGGGGACATGAAGAGCAGATGCCCACATGGCTTTTAATAAAAGGTTCTTATTAAGTCACTGCTCATCTTTGTCTGGCTGCTGGGGGAGGTGGGGACACGGGTGACTGCTTCTTAGCTCCTAGTGCTTCACTCTGCTTTGCCTGTAAGTCTAATAACAGGCATCCATCTTTATGTGTGGATCCAGACAGTAAGTTATAGTTCAGGTAAGTACAAGTGGAATAGCCTGGATAATTTTTTTTTTTTTTTTACAAATCTTATCAACGAGTCCTATGAGGTGATTTAGTTTAACCCATGACATTTTAAAAATTGCAATTTTGCCTAATGCCACTTAAAAAATCAGCAAAAACTGTTGTCAGCTGGCCTTGACTGCTTTATTCTGATATGACTGAGCGTAGTTTTCATAGTCATTCAGTATTCAAATCTGTGTTTTTCTTCCAAATTTTTAATTTCTTGCATAACAAGACTCTCTGAGTCTTCAAGGTAAATTAATATGCATTTCCAAAACTTGTACACGGGACTGAATAGTCCTCCAAAGCAATTCCAAAATTAAGTTCATGGAGAACCGGTCATTTTAATTTCTTGTTTTCTATTATACTGTGTCGTGAGGTAGGCAAAAAGAGGGTCCCTGCTGTACAGATGGGGACCTCACATAAAGAAGTTGCCAAAGGTGACCCCTTAAGGTTGCAGCAAATCCTGAACTAGAACTTGGTATCCTAGACTTCTGCCCTCAGTTCTCTACACTAAATATTCTAACACAAATACTTTTCAAACTGATCACATTTCTACACACAGAAATTTTGGGGTTTTTTGTGTTCTTAAGGCTGAATATTTTCTAAAATGACATCATCACCATGCTTATTCAAGTAACAAACAAAATCCTGTCACAACATCTGGGGAAATTATCTTCCAAACATCAAAATTTCTGGAATTAAAGAGTGAGAACCAAGCCCAGAACAAGCCCTGAAGATAAAGGCCCGAGCCATCTTACTTACAGGTGGAAAGAATCATGCTGCCTTATGTGGGGAGCATACAAACAGCCTTCTGGTCTCCAGCGATGCTCCTGTCACAAAAACACATCTTTTAACTGAAATCATAGCTCACCGAGGATGTTTCTCACGGGCAAAGTTAACCCCACCTATTTTCCTGTTCTAAAAACCTCAGCGAAGTGTGTGAATGACAACCTGATGGCCTATATAAGAGAAAGCTGAATAATCTCCATCCAGATCTGAGAGTAGCTGCTGCTTGCTCCTCCTTCCCGACTGTGTGGGTGACCCCACCAAAGACCATTTCAAGAAGTCACAAGGTTTGGTAAAAGGAACCTTAAAAAAAAGCATGAATGCAAACTGCTGTCTCTGAACAGAGGAGGAAATGGAGGCACAGATGGGATAAGGGGCACAGTTCATGGTAGAAACAGAACTAGATTGTCAGTTTTGGAATACCACGTCTAGAATGTTCTGTCCTCCGGCTCAGTACTAACACTTTTCGGCACCATCAGAAGAAAATTTATTCTGTGGGGAGGAGGGAAAACCAACCCATCCCCAGGTAACTGGGGTGTGGTAACATTATCAATGATAAAAATGCACTTAGGAGTTTCACTTTATCCCACTGAAAAATAAAAAGTAAACTAAAAGGGAACAAGTGCGCTGAAGACACAGCAAATTCACAAGGCCCTTCCTATTTCCTACTTTACAGATTAAGATCTCTTTACATATTCTGGGTGGATTCTTCTATTTCTACTTCTTTTGCTGCAGCTAGGGCTTTATATGGAGAAGGCAATGGCACCCCACTCCAGTACTCTTGCCTGGAAAATCCCATGGACGGAGGAGCCTGGTAGGCTGCAGTCCATGGGGTCGTGAAGAGTCGGACACGACTGAGCGACTTCACTTTCACTTTTCACTTTCACGCATTGGAGAAGGCAATGGCAACCCACTCCAGTGTTCTTGCCTGGAGAATCCCAGGGATGGGTGGGCCTGGTGGGCTGCCGTCTATGGCGTCACGCAGAGTTGGACACGACTGAAGCAACTTAGCAGCAGCAGCAGCAGGGCTTTATAGACTTTTTAAGATGTTCCCAAATGTAGCCAAATCTTGCTTTCCCATCAAAAGTATTCAACTGTTAGGGCAAGGGCTATAGCTTCTCCTTTTTCATCAAAGCCACCTAGCACTTTCAATGCAGCTCCTCAAGGTCAAAAGAGAAACACGGGATGTAGCTGGGAGGCGCAGGAGTCGTCAAGGCGAGGAAGGAAGGAAAAAAGCGTGAAAATGACTGTAAGGCAGGCTACAGTTTGTGTACAGCCAACTCCCTGAATGAGCTACAGTTAACAGATGCATATTTGTTGTGATGGGGGTACAGTTAAACAGGAAGATGAGGAGGAAGGCAAGAAACAGACTGTGACAAGGCTCAGGACAAATGTTTCATTTTTTTCCATTAGACAGGGAACAGGGAAGGATAGAAGGCAGCTGAATTGAACAGACTAGAAAGATGATTCTCCAGGGTCATATGAAGGCACTGCTCAGAGAAGCCAGCCACAGCTTGTGTTCCTTCAAAGGTCTTGTTTTTCCATACATACAACATGTATAATAATTTTTTTTAACCATTTAAGCACTTTTTCAATTAAATTGTTCTAGCACTACTGCGTGGAGAAGGCAATGGCACCCCACTCCAGTACTCTTGCCTGGAAAATCCCATGGATGGAGGAGCCTGGTGGGCTTCAGTCCATGGGGTCGCGGAGAGTCAGACACGACTGAGCAACTTCACTTTCACTTTTTACTTTCGTGCATTGGAGAAGGAAATGGCAACCCACTCCAGTGTTCTTGCCTGGAGAATCCCAGGGACAGGGAAGCCTGGTGGGCTGCCGTCTATATGTCGCACTGAGTCGGATACGACTGAAGTGACTTAGCAGCAGCAGCAGCAGCAGCAGTACCACTGCAAGACCTGGGTTTGGTCCCTGGGTTGGGAACATCCCCTGGATGGGCATGGCAACCCACTCCAGTATTCTTGCCTGGAGAATCCCTATGAACAGAGGAGCCTGGTGGGCTACCGTCCATGGGGTCACAGAGTCAGACACAACTGAGTGACGTAGCACACACAGCACATAGTACCACCGCTGCAGTATTCAAGTCAGTGGAGTCAACAAAAGAGGGCAGATGGGTCACTCACCTTGACTTTGCCTGCTCTTGCCTCTAGATCCTCAGAGTAAACAGGGAAATGAGAAGTCACATGTAGGAGACATGCTGTTTGTTTGGGTCCCAACCAGCTGGCATGTACCCTACAAGCTGACATGTGATAGAAGCAGCCCCACCCTTGTTCATGAGACTTGCAAGATGGTAAAGGAAGTGGGTCTTGAGTGTGTAGTTAAAAAAAAAAAAAATATGGAGGCCTCAGTTCGTTCTTGGAAGCAAAAGCCATAATAAATCCTTTGAAACCCGTCTTGCAGTACACAGGTTTCTTTGGGCCCCACATAAATGAATAAGACATTTTAGTGCTTCAAACATACAAACCACAGAGGTGCCTTTTTGATGTCCCAAGGTCAACAGAGAGTCCTAGAGGAAACAGGTAGCTAGGAAACAGTATTTGTGCTATTCTGAGGCCATGGGCTCATCTTCTGATCTGTTACCTGCTTAGGGAACCAGAGGTATACTCCTGAACCCAGCACTGCCCTCCTGTGAGCTGTTTTCTTGGCTACACTGTGGTTTAGCCTCTGCAGCTATCCCTGGGGAAGGTTCTATAGGATGTGGCTGGTCAAGACAACTTGCTGCTGGGCATTAAGTAGCTTCTTCACATAAGAACTACTGTGTGAATGCTACATAAGGAGTGTTCACACAATGCTGCACAGAACAAGGTCAAGACCAGGGCCCCTGGAGCAGATGAATTCCTTAAGAAAGCCCCTGGGTCCTCCTGGGCTTTCTATGCCTTCAAAACCAACAGTCCTGCGTGGAGCAATACATGGCCTTTGCTTTCATGATAGAGACTGTGTTTCTTTTCTCTGGGCTCATGAGGAAATGAGGTTTTAATTCAGATGGTATCTTGGTCAGAAATTATAAGGGGCAAAAACCCACTCAAATAACCTCAATCACAGGGTCTACTATGAAGCTATAATAGAAAATTTCTCTGACACAGGAACTCAAGTCCAAGCAGGCCTCCTGAAAACCATGTGGGAGACAGCTTAGTACACCCTGCTATCCATTATTCCTGGCTGTTTCCTGGATTCTGCCAGAACTTGGCTTGATCCTGCATCTTGCAGGCAGTGGGGACAGGCATTGTGTTGAACATCACTGACCCTTCTACTCCAGAGGACACTTTCACTCACAGCATTTATGTCCAGGGACAGAGTTTTGGACACAGAGACTAACTGAATGGCCAAGTTCAATTCTCCAACAACTCCAATTAGCTGTGGCTATCATGGACAGGACCTTTCAACTCTTTGTGATCCCAAGGACAACAGCCCTCCAGCACCCTCTGTCCATGGAATTCTCCAGGCAAGAATACTGGAGTGGGTTGCCATCTCCTTCTCCAGGGGATCTTCCCAACCCAAGGATCGAACCCAAGTCTCCTGCATTGCAGGCAGATTCTTTACCATCTGAGCCATCAGAGAAACCCAGTTCAATTTTTCATCCAACTTCAATTAGCTGTGGATACTGTGGACAGGACCACTTAGCCCAACACAAACCCTACTAGGGGCTTAAACTGGACAGGCACCCCAAACATAGCTACTCAAGTAAGGAGCGGGCACAAGCAATAGAAGGGTCCAGACGTTCCTCTGCAGTAGGGAATGTTTTATCCTTGGGGGAAAAGGAATTAAGACAATCCATGTCCTGAGAAGGTTGGCTCATGTATTACAGCATTAAATGTTTCAATTAAATGACAACTCATGAAATCAGCTATATCTCAATAAAAATTAAATTAAAAAAGACAACTCATGTTTCTTATAAATATATAACTTTATATATTATATATATTTATAATATGTACAGCATACAAATATGTTTTAATGAAATACTAATGGCAATCTTGAAAACAGATGTTTCAAAACCTAAGATGGGTACTGATCCATCCAGAACCCACATTCTAGACAACACCCTGGCCCAGATTTTTGTAGAAATCACAGGGCAGATGGGTGGCTGGATTGCAGCTCTGATGCCCTTCCTCCTCCCAATTACCCTGGCCTTCCACTGACACCAGCAGACACGACCCCACGTACACCCCAGAAATGGACTGACTCTGGGGGCCTGGGTACAGTGCCTGGCCCACAGTGGGCACTCTAGCACTTGTGGGATGAATAACAGTGGGTGCTTTTAACCACTTTGTCTAAGCCAGCATTTCCATTAATCCAGAAGATTCAGTCACAGAGCTACGGCTGGTCATGAAGCAAATGTGTCAGGTGTTTCCACTTTATACAAAAACAATCTAGCCATCCAAATGCTAAATAAATTAAGAGTCTGCCACAAAGTGCCATTTCATCCTTGTGCTTTGGAATCTGGAAGCCGTCGGTCACAGCACCACTCATCTTCCAAAAGTTTCTCCACATTCGACTAGTTCATCTATCGTGCGCAGCAAATCTTCAAAAGAAGGCCTTCCCTCCGGTTTCTATAATTCAAAATCAAAGAGAAGCTGTGGGTTCCAGAACTCATCCCCAAAATGAGTTTTCACCGTTCAAACTCAGATGGCACAGTGTACCAGAGCGAGGGACCCTTTGCTCCCAGACTGGAGCACACATACATCTCCTTCAGGTCTCACTGATCCTGCGTGTGCTGCTACACTACTCTTTCTGCCCCACAGCTTTTGCATCCAACTCAAGAACCTAGTAGAGATCCACCTACCTGTAAAATCAAGTCCTGCTACCCCACAGTGCCCTCTATGACCTGTCCCACCCCCTGGCCTTGCTACCCAGTTTTATTTCCCACAAAACCCCTTATCTAGGCTCTATGCTCAAGCAGAACAGTCTCCACCCTTGTGTACACACACTACGTCCAGTGCCACCACCCTATCTTTGCTCACACTGTCCCCTCCCGGCCAGCGCCACTTCTTGGCCAGAAGGCCTCTTCCCATTCCAATCAATGCTCTTAGGAGGCAAATGATAGCAAGTGACTGAGGGCATGGGCTTTGGAGTTGGACAGGACTCTCTTTCTCTACAGCAAAGTGGCCTTGGGCAGGCATTAACATGGTATCCCCATCCACACTGAGGTCAATGTATCCATACTTCAAAGGGTTACTTTGAGGACTAATCGAAAGCACTTAGCACAGTGCCTATCACGTAATACTTGCGAGCTAATGTCACTGTTCTCTTTCAAAAGTTACTTTCATTCTAATCTCTTCTGCCATTGTTGTTGTTTAATTGTCAGTCAGGTCTGACTCTTGTGACCCCACGGACTGTAGCCAGGCTTCTCTTCATGGGATTCTCCAGGCAAGAATACTAGAGTGGTTCTCATTTCCTTCTCCAAGGGATCTTCCCGACCCAGGGATCAAACCCAGGTCTCCTGCATTAGCAGGCAGATTCTTCACCACTGAGCCACCAGGGAAACCAGTCTCTCTATAAGGTAACATTTCAACACGTGGAGAAGGAAAACTTCCAAAGACTATGAGTAAAGAGACCTGAGGAATTTGAGCCTTGGAGAAAGAAATCCTCTCTAGTGATAGAGTAAATATTTCAATAATACAAGAGGGCCACTGAAAGAAGAGCTACTTCTTCAGGTTTGTTCCCAGAGTCCCCAACCCAGGCAACCATGGCAGGATGCCCACTTGGGAGGGAAGGGGCAGCCTGAATTTACTATCTTATTATTAGTGTTTTCCACACCTTCACATCTTCCTGTTATTCAGATTGAGTTGAGAACAGCAACTTCCTACTTAAGAGTCTGAAATCATGTAAAGCATGCCCTCATTCACTAGGCTATAATGACCACACATTAAATTAAAATCTACCAAGCCCAGATCCCTGAATGCTTTAGAGACTGAGGAAGAAAGCACCCCAAAAATGTTATACCTCCTGCCAACATCTCAGCATCACCTCGTATACATATCTGGAGGCCAACTTTGGCTGGTGCAGTCGGTGGCCACGGGTAACCATGGTTACCACTTCATAGTTGGTGTTTTTCTCAAAGGGCATTCTGCCTTCAGTGAATACTTCCCACATTAAGACACCTGGAAGACGAGAAGGATTGCCAAACAGTGCACCCACTTCCTCTTCAGGGCAGAGCTGAGGGGAAATGGAGCATGAGTCTTACCAAATGACCAGACATCTGATTTGCTGCTAAAGCGGCTGTAATTAAACACCTCAGGTGGACACCACTTCACAGGAAATTTAGCACCAGAAGAACTCGTGTACTGATCATCCAGGACATACCTAGAGACCCCAGAATCAAAACACAGTTGACTGAAGTCCAACAAGCATCCGGTTGAAGCTGCTTGCCTCTGCAGCCACGCCTCTGCGATTGTTGTCTTCCTCTGAGTGCTTGAGATGGAAACACTGTAACATTCTATCTGCACTTTCACTTTTCTGTTTTTCTTTTTTATAAGGCAGTGGAGGCAGCACACAATAAAAGCTTGCAACCTCTTTTTTTAAATAAGCAATTTTGTCCTATAAACCAAGTTTTACCCAAAGGTTCCATTTATAAAACATCTAAAGCAAAGCTGCTCTAAGGAAGTGGTGCAAAGAGCTTGGAACATGTGCTTTTGCCCTCATGATTCCACAGAGCACCACTTAAAACTATAGCAAATAAAAAGAGCAAAACGATATATGTATACTGTGGTGTATATACCACAACATCCCTCCTCCACACACACACACTCAAAACAATACCATGTAATTCTTCTATGAGAATATACTTATGTCCTTCTGGAAGGACACACACAAGCTGGTAACACCAGTTACCCCTGGGGAGGATCCTTAATTGGGATGGTAAACCTGGGTTCTTCAGCCCTTTTAATAATGTATTCAGTATGTATTTACAAGAGGAAGGTGTTTATGTAGTACAGGGACATATAAAGTTAATTTATACAAGCTCCATGGGAAAATATTTGAATACCTGCACAAACTTCCCTTGCTGTATAGACAAAGATGGTAACAATGCCACCATGGGTGCCTGTCAGTCAGGAGAGTTTGAATTGAGTGTGGAATGAGTGTTTTAGAAGCAGGGATCCCCAACCTCTAAGATCTAATGCCTGATGACGTGAGCTGGAATTGATGTAATAATAATAGAAATACAGTGTACAATAAATATAACATGCTTGAATCATCCTGAAACCATCCCCCACCCCCGGGTCCATGGGAAAATTTCCTTCCAGGAAAGTAGTCCCTGGTGCCAAAAAGGTTGGGGACCACTGTTTTAGAGGGACTGATGCAAAAGCACAGGTTTTTCTGAAAGCCTGACATTATGAAAATAAAGCATGAAATTGGAGATCTTCCTGGCAGATACAGAATGTCTTCACAGAATGAAAACAAAGAGCACTGGGTCATTACTTCCTGAGAGTTGGCAGTTCTGGTCCCATTTCTGACAGTAATGGCTTTCAAACCTCCCTTGGCTTGAGTTTCCTTAGGAGAGAGACCTGGCTGTATGACCTGGCCTTGCCTGCTTTATAACTGTTCCAAACACCAGCTGTGGGCCAACCACCCTGACCCTCTTTTGACTCCTAAGCAGGCCAAACTCATCCCTAATTTCAAGCTTTTGCACTCGCTGTTCCTTACCACCTGGATTATTTTACAGTCAGATTTTTCACCTAATTGACTACTGCCTACCTTTTGAGTCCCTTTCCAAATATCCTGGTCTCAAAGAACCTTCCAGAGAAACAGACCTAAAGGAGTAACCATCACCCCTGCCCCACACATCACTCAGCACCCACCATCCCATGAACCACAGCTTATCACTATCACAAGGGTTGGCAAATGTTTTCTGTAAAAGGCCAGATCATGAATATTTCAGGTTTGCAGGCCTTTATCGAGTGAAAGCAGTCAGACGAGTCTATGTCCTAATAATATCATATTTATGGACACTGATATCGGACTTTCAGATCATTTTCATGTCATAACATTTTTTTAAGTTTTCAAAATGTGAACACCGTGGGTGGCTCAGGTTGTACAAACAGAGGTGTCAGGTCAGATGTGGCCCGGAGGCTGATGTCTGCGAACCCCTGTGCTGCTGCCTCACTCTGTTGTTTCCCCCTCTTAGTGCTTCTCAGGTCTGATGCTTCTCTCTCCTCCTGAATTAAAGCTGCACGTGGGCAGGGACTCGAATGTCTTAGCCTCTGCCAGGCTTCAACCTCTAATATTGTGCCTAGCGCAGCACAGGTACCTAATTTTTTTTTATGGATGGATGTACAGAAGCCTGGAGAATCGCATGGACAGAGGAGCTTGGCAGGCTCCAGTCCACAGGGTCACAAAGAGTCGGACACGACTGAGCGACTTAACACTCACACATGTACAGATGAACGAACGAAAGGAAGGAAGGAGGGAAAGAAAGGACAAATGAAATGCTTTTTAAAGGTCTTTTATAACACACTACTAAAATTACAAAAATTAGGAGAATAAAAACACTATAGATTTGGTGATTCTAAAAACTGTACCCCAAACACATTTCTATCAAAACAAAATATTCTAAAAATTTAATCCTCACCAGGGAGAAAAGAGGGAGAAGACAATGGCACCCCACTCCAGTACTCTTGCCTGGAAAATCTCATGGACGGAGGAGCCTAGTGGGCTTCCGTCTATGGGGTCGCACAGAGTCGGACACGACTGAAGCGACTTCCCTTTCACTTTTCACTTTCACGCATTAGAGAAGGAAATGGCAACCCACTCCAGTGTTCTTGCCTGGAGAATCCCAGGGACAGGGGAGCCTGGTGGGCTGCCGTCTATGGGGTCGCACAGAGTTGGACACGACTGAAGCGACTTAGCAGCAACAGCAGCAGGGAGAAAAGAAAGCTGTATATTTAACAGGCTATACTACCACCTAGTGGAGAGAATGGTTAACAATGATTAACACAATGTATACAGTACTATTATTAATACATTTATCTTTATCTCAGGACAGCTAACAGGATTTCCTTTTTGCTTTATCAATACAGATTATTTCCATGCTTATCAATTTTATGAACTAATGTGAATATCAACTAAACCCACATAACAAAGCACTGCTGCTGCTGCTGCTAAGTCGCTTCAGTCGTGTCCGACTCTGTGCGACCCCATAGACGGAAGCCCACCAGGCTCCCCTGTCCCTGGGATTCTCCAGGCAAGAACACTGGAGTGGGTTGCCATTTCCTTCTCCAATGCAGGAAAGTAAAAAGTGAAAGTGAAGTTGCTCAGTCGTGTCCGACTCTTCGCGACCCCATGGACTGTAGCCTACCAGGCTCCTCCGCCCATGGGATTTTCCAGGCAAGAGTACTGGAGTGGGTTGCCATTCCCTTCTCCAAATGAAGCACTAAATATCATAATTTCTCAACAGTTTACCTGAGAAAAAAATCAAAGCTAACAATAAAAAGACAAATTCAGCAAATAAACTTTTCAAAATATAGATTATCTAATTTATTTTCTAACCTTATATCAAAAACACTAAGAAGCAGAAAAATCGATCTGTGTACAAAAATGATGCATACTTCTAATGTTTTGCTAATGGAGCAAAAGATATTTCAAAACAGTTCTTAAATAGGCTTTAGAGGAAGAAGTTGACACAAACTGCAAAGAAAAGTCAAGTACTTTACAGGAAAAGGCCACAGCCTTAATTTAACCCCAAATTTAGAGAAAATGGCCACATATACTCAGTCTTACCTGGCCATTCCAAAATCAGACACTTTCACAATTCCTGCTTCATTTACTAGACAATTTCTGGCAGCCTGGAAAACAACATTAAAATGGTATATTAGTGTAAAAGTTCAATAAAAATAGAAAAATATAAGTTCTGTGTATATTAAATTTACTGTAAGCCAGCCAACATTTGCAGAGGTGTCTTATATGACATTTTTTTTACCCCTATGGAAATGTCTTCAACATACATGTGAAAGAAAGTATAGAAAGACAGGTCAAAAGTCTCATGTGCAAACAAGGCACTATTACATAATCTTTGCCAACTGTCGCAGCTAACGACTAATTGAAGGGGCAACCAGCTTTTTGCTATTCTTATTAAATTACCTGATTTTCTTATCGATAGTCACCTCTTAAGGTCCTTAATTCAGGTTCTTACTAGGTGAGCTATATAACACAAAACCACCACAGTGATGGGTGAAAAATCTTTCACCCAGTGGTTTTGCTCAATGATTGGTCTTCCCTACCCCAAACAGTCAAAAGAACCGCCCTGCATAATATAGCTTGCTTTTTCACTTATGACAAATACAATTCTAGATTATTTAAATTTTCTTGCCCATTCTTTAAGGTTACAAGGTTCAAGAAAATAGTTTGGAATAACACATAGTATCTCTCAGAAGGAGGACATGATGACAATCACTTAAAATGTAAAGCCATAGGGTAAAAATGTATTTTTCTTCCTGATGCTTCAGAATGAGGTTATTTCCTGTTGAATGTGTTTTAAATGTTTCTTTTAAAGTATTACTTAATGCCAATTCTCTGGATTATCTCCATCTTCCTGTAAAGATACCCTATAGTGCCTTTACATAATGGTCACCAGGACTCCTCACTCAGGAGACAGAACCATCAAATCTTCCTTAAGGGATGGCAAAAACATACCCTACTGATGTCAGTAGAACAGGCACAAACACATCAAAATTGCCTTCACCAAGATGTGGTAGGTATAAAGAGGTGTAATCTGTCAGACCCACATAGACTACAGGTTTCCATCAGTTTTACAAGTGTAAGAAAGAGGAAGGTGCTTAGTTCACAAGTTTCAGTATGACAAAGAGATGTTCTTTATCATCACTGCACATAATAATAACAATAACTAATGCTACACATATCACTTCTTCCTTTAAAATTTATTTATTTATTGGCTGCCCTGGGTCTTCGTTGCTGTGCATGGGTTTTCTCTAGTTGCAGCGAGTGGGGAGGACTCTCTAATTGGTGGTGCACAGGCTTCCTACTGCATTGGCTTCTCCTGTTGCGGGACTCTGAGACTCTAGGGCTCTTGGGCTCAATAGTTGCAAGTCGCAAGCTCCAGAGCATGGGCTCAGTAGTTGCAGCACTCAAGCTCAGTTACTCTGCAACATATGGGATCTTCCAGGACCAAGGATCAAACCAGTGTCCACTGTATGGCAAGACAGATGCTTAACCAGGGAAGCCCCCCCACCCCCACCCCACC
>SJXQ01011946.1:0-28968 GCA_006408695.1 Aepyceros melampus | reverse complement strand
CCCCACCGCCTTTTCACATCTTCAACTTTGAAAAGTCCTTTGCCCCTATCATAGTCTTTAAAAGTTTTGTCCAGTGATTGGGAATCCGCCTGCCAATGCAGGGGGCGTGGGTTCAATCCCTGGTCCGAGAAGATCCCACATGCCATAAGCAGCTGAGCCCATGTGCCACAGGTGCCGAGTCTGTGCTCTAAAGCCCCTGCACACAACTACTGAAGCCCACGTGCCCTAAAGCCCATGCTCTGCAACAACAGAAACCACTGCAGTGAGAAGCCTACACACTGGAACTAGAACAGACCCTCTAGTCACCACAGTCAGAGAAAGCCATGTGCAGCAATGAAGACCCAGTATAGCCAAAATAAATAAATAAATTTTTTACGTTTTGTGAAAGAAAAGCCCAGGGCTAGATGATTTCACTGGTGAATTCTATCAAACATTTAAAGAAGAATTAACACCAAATTTGAGTTCTCTAGCTCTTCCAATAATTTTTAAAAGGTACACTTCCAATCTCATTTAATAAGGTTGACATTACCCTAACACCAAAGCAGGATAAGGACACAAGAAAATAAAATTATAGGCCAATATCTCTGATGAACACAGATGTAAAGATTCTCAACAAAATATTAGCAAACAGAATTCAACAGCACATTTAAAATGATCGCATGCTATGATCCAGTGGTATTTAATCCTGAGATACAAGGATAGTTCGATGTATGCAAATTAAAAAATGCGAGGAACCACACTAACAGAAAGAAGGATAGAAATGACTATCTCAATAGACACAGAAAAAGCATTTGACAAAACTGAACATCCCTTGATTTCATGATTAAAAACTCTCAACAAATTAGAAGTAATGTACTTCATAGAAGTAATATACTTCAACATAACAAAAACATATATTACAAGCTCACAGCTAACAACATACTCAGTGGTGAAAAGCTAAAAGCATTTTCAAGATCCAGAACAAGACAAGGATGCCCACTCTTGTCACTTCTTTTCAACATAGTACTTGGGAGTCCTAGCCAAACAAGATGAGAAAAGAAAATAAAAGGCAACCAAACTGGAATAGAAAAGTAAGACTGTTGCTGTTTGCAGATGACATGATCTTATATATAGAACACTATAAAGACTCCACTAAAAAACTGTTAAAAAAATAAAAGAATTCAGGAAAGTTGTAGGATACAAAATAAACAGAAAACTCAGTTTTGTTTCTATACACTAACAATGAACTGAGAGAAATTAAGAAACCAAGTGAAT
This sequence comes from Aepyceros melampus, assembly GCA_006408695.1. Classification (NCBI taxonomy): domain Eukaryota; kingdom Metazoa; phylum Chordata; class Mammalia; order Artiodactyla; family Bovidae; genus Aepyceros; species Aepyceros melampus. The sequence continues at coordinate 27,714 of SJXQ01011946.1, read as the reverse complement.
TTCAATAGTACAAAAAACATTAACATATGTAGGAATACATTTAACCAAGGAGGTGAAAGACTTGTATATTGACAACTATAAGACTGATGAAAGAAACTGAAGAAGACACAATTAAGTGGCAAGACGGCCTGTGTTCACAGAGTGGAAGAATTAATACTGTCAAAATGTCCATACTACCTAGAATTATCTACAGATGAAATGCAACCCTATCAACATTCTACTGCATTTTTCATAGAAATATAAAAAATAATCCTAAAATTCATATGGAACTACAAAAGATCTTAAATAGCCAGAAGAATCTTGAAAAATAATAAAGCTGAAAGCATCACACTTCCTGATTTTGAACCAGATTACAGAAATATAGTAATCAAAACAGTATGGTACAGGCACAAAAAGAGAAACATAGACCCACGGAACAGAAACCGAGAAACTGGAACTAAACCCACACATGTATGGTTAAATAATCTTTAACATGGGCACCAAGAACACACAGTAGGGAAAGGACAATCTCTTCCACAAATGGTGCTGGGAAATTCAAATATCCATATGCAAAATAATGAACTTGGACCCTAACCTTATACCATACACAAAATTAACTTTTGGATATGACACCAAAGCATGGGCAACAAAAGCACAAATAAACTAACTAGGGCTACACCAAAATGAAAAGTTTTTTCACAGCAAAGGAAACAATCAACAAAATGAAAAGGCAAACCACAGAATGGGAAAAAATGTTTGTAAACCATTCATCTGATAAAGCATTAATATCTAAAATAAATAAGGAACTCATCAACTCAATAGCAAAAAAAAAAAAAGCAAGCAAATATTCGATTGAAAAATGGGCAGAGGACAGAATACATATTTCATCAAAAAAGACGCACAAGGGAATTCCCTGGTGGTCCACTGGTTAGGACTCTGCACTTCCACTGCAGGGAGCATGGATTCAATCCCTGGTCAGGGAACTAATATCCTGCATGCCACATGGCACAGCAAACAGAAAACAAGACACACAAATCAATATATATACGAAAAGGGGCTTGACACCACAAACCGTCAGGGGAATGCAAATCAAAACTACAATGAAATATCGCTTCACACCTATTAGAATTACTACAACAAAAACACAAGATGACAAACACTAGCAAGAAATATAAAAGGCAGAAAAAGAGGAACCTTTGTATGCTGTTGGTGGAAATGCAAATTGGTATAGCCACTATGGAAAGCAGTATGGAGGTTCCTCAAGAAATTAAAAATAGAACTACCATATGAACCAGCAATCCCACTTATGAGTACATATCCAAAGGAAACAAAATTAATGTCTTTAAAGAAATATCTGCACTCCCATATACATAGCAACACTATTCACAAGAGTCAAGATATGTAAGTAAGTACAACAATGTAAGTGTCCATCAATGGGTGAATGAATAAAGACAATGTGGTGTGTGTGTGTATATACACATCCATTCTGCATGCATGTGTAGTGTATGTGTGTACACCTGTGTGTACATATATACATGCATACATACACACACACACACACACACACGTATATAAATATACACACACAGGCATACAGAATGGAACATTATTTAACCATAAAAAAGAAGGAAATCCCATCGGTTGAACGTGGATGAATCTGGAATACACTATGTCAAGTGAAAAAGGTCAGTCAGAGAAAGACAAACACTGTATGGTATCACTTATACATGGAATTTGCTGCTGCTGCTGCTAAGTCACTTCAGTTGTGTCCGACTCTGTGTGACCCCATAGACAGCGGCGCACTAGGCTCCCCCATCCCTGGGATTCTCCAGGAAGAACACTGGAGTGAGTTGCCATTTCCTTCTCCAATGCATGAAAGTGAAAAGTGAAAGTGAAGTTGCTCAGTCGTGTCCGACTCTTAGCGACCCCATGGACTGCAGGCCACCAGGCTCCCCTGTCCATGGGATTTTCCAGGCAAGAGTACTGGAGTGGGGTACCATTGCCTTCTCCACCCCAGTCCCTGGGTGGGGGTAAAAAAGCACAGAACTTTTATAAAGAGAGAGCATACTGGTGACTGCCAGGGGTTAGGGGGTAGGGGAAATGAAGAGATGTTGGTCAAAGGGTACAAACTTTCAGTTATACGTTCTGAGTATCTAAGACATAGCATGATTACCAGCGTTAATAATAGAGTGTTGTATAATTTCAGTTTCAGTTCAGTCGCTCAGTCGTGTCCGACTCTTTGCAACCCCATGAATTGCAGCACGCCAGGCCTCCCTGTCCATCACCAACTCCCGGAGTTCACTCAAACTCATATCCATCGAATCGGTGATGCCATCCAGCCATCTCATCCTCTGTCGTCCCCTTCTCATCCTGCCCCCAATCCCTCCCAGCATCAGAGTCTTTTCTAATGAGTCAACTCTTCGCATGAGGTAGCCAAAGTACTACTTTAACAAGAACTAATAGTTCTACCAACATACTGAAAATAGACACAGTGGGCAATAATAGGCAGAGAAGAAAAAGAGAAAGAAAAAAGAATGGAGGAGAAAGGGAGACAGAATAAGACAGGAAAATCAAGAAGTGTCTCTATCATAATAATTTAGAACCAGTAAAAGATTACTGATATTTTCTGGAGTTATTAACATGGCCCTCCATCACTTCCCAATGAAGAAAATGAACCGAAGGATTTTTGTTATATAATAGTTTCTGCTTCTAATCTAGAAAAGACTTTAGTATTAAGTCAAAAGATGAGTCAACCCTTAACTTACCCATTTATCACCATATGCAAATTATCTCACTTCTCTGATGCTAATTTTCTTATATAAGATAATGGTGGTCAGAAAATCTGTTATCACTGGTACCTCATGAGATTCTTGTGAAGATCAAATATCAATGCAGGGTTATTAACTTGGAAATATGAGCACTGTAACTATATATACTACATGTATTAGATTTAATAAGATCTTTCTGTTAAAACTATCAGGCAAGTTAAATTTACCACATTTAAAAATAATGGGGAAATACTGTTGAGAACAAAACTTGGGTATGAATAAATCATTGCTTGTCTGCTGACAAAGCTATGGTTTTTCCAGTAGACTAGTCAAAGCTATTCTTTTTCCAGTAGTCATGTATGGATGTGAGAGTTGGACTATAAAAAAAGCTGAGTGCCGAAGAGATGATGCTTTTGAATTGTGGTGTTGGAGAAGACTCTTGAGAGTCCCTTGGACTGCAAGGAGATCCAACCAGCCAATTCTAAAGGAAATCAGTCCTGAATATTCATTGGAAGGACTGATGTTGAAGCTGAAACTCCAATATTTTGGCCACCTGATTCGAAGAACTGACTCATTGGAAAAGACCCTGATGCTGGGAGAGATTGAAGGCGGGAGGAGAAGGGGATGACAGGGGATGAGATGGTTGGATGGCATCACAGACTCGATGGACATGAGTTTGAGCAAGCTCCAGGAATTGACGATGGACAGGGAGGTCTGGCATGCTACAGTCCATGGAGTCACAAAGGGTCAGGCACGACTGAGCGACTGAACTGAACTGAACTGCTGACCCAGATTACAAAGGAATTTGGCCAGTGACAGGAAAGCAGTTGGTATGATTACCAGGTCTCTGTGGATGAAGCTGTTTCTCTCCAGGTACGCCATCCCCTCACACACATCTTGACACATGCTCAGCAGCATATCTCTACTGAAATGGCCTTGTCTCTGCCGGAGGAAATTCAGAAGGCATCCCCTCTCCATGAACTCAGTAACAATGTAAATGGGTTTCTGCTGTGTGCATACACCATAAAGTTGTACTAACTTCGGGTGTGTCAGTTTCCTGGGAGGGAAGTTAAGCATACAGAGAGTTACTGCAGAGAAAGAAACCACCAGGGTGTGAAGTGGCAAGGGGCCACTTCTGAATACAGAAAGGGGAACCAGAAAAAAACACAGAAACTTACATCATCACTTTAGCTTCTTCTATGAAGTCTTCCTCACACATGGCACCTTCCCGAATAGCTTTGATGGCTACTTTGTACTGAGCTCGCCACTTGCCAAGCCTCACCACTCCGAACAGTCCACTCCCCAACTCCCTCATAAAGGTCAGCTCTGAAGGGTTAATCTCCCATTTTTCTGTGAGACAGAAGGAGAAAGTGGTTAAAATTTAAGCAGGAGAACACAGTAGAAATCAGTAAGAAACAAACTATAACCAAAGTCAGTCTAAAAATTATACAATTAATACTATTACTAAAACAGAGAGCAGACTTGCAACCTGCATGTAAACTACAGAAGGTGGCTTTCTACTCTCTAGGACGATGGACCCATTCTCAGCTGTCACAATAAAAGCCAAGTGAACTGAAGAAGGAAAGAAGATGCTGCATAATCAGCTAATAATGGAGCTTCAAAGTTAAAGGTACTCTTTTTTTTTTTAAACAAATACCTCCTCCTTTATCATTCTTCTCCTTCAGGTTTTTTGTTTTTTTTTTTTCAAGTCCATCAAGTTGGAAAGAGTTTAACCTGTTTGAAAGGCTTTCACCAGTAGCACAAAGACGATCAAGTTGGATCTCTTCTCTACTAACCTCCATCTTTACATTCCTGTGAGTAGCCAACCAAGCCTGGTGAGAACCAGGAAGACTTTGATATAATTTAGAAGTAACATGGTAATGCTTCTTTTTCACAAACAGGCAGGTTTTTTTTTTTTTTTTTTTGCCAAATAATGATGAAAACAGAAAACCTAGGGTTACTACAGCTATTAAGTATAATCATCCAACATTTCAGACTCTAAACTTCTATAAAGACAGCTCCACTATGTGGAATTCTACACATCTAAACTACCCTTGTGATAATGGGTTCTTTACAAGAAAAATTACCCACACAACTACAAAAGGAGTTACCGTAGCTGAATCCCGCAGTGGTTGGTGCATTCTTCCCCTTTGTGCTAACTGGGTACCGCAGCCTTGTGACAAGTCCTAGAAATCAAAGTACTGCAATTGAATTCACTCTGAATCATTCTGCGTAGTAAAACACTAAACTAGAAATTCACCCACAAAATTCATTCCTTTATTCACTTACTGCTCATCTTCTGTGTGTACATACAGCCCTGTGCTGCTGCTGCTAAGTCGCTTCAGTCATGTCTGACTCTGTGTGACCCCATAGACGACAACCCACCCGGCTCCCCCATTCCTGGGATTCTCCAGGCAAGAACACTGGAGTGGGTTGCCACTTCCTTCTCCTGTGCTACATGCTGGCAAAAAGTAAAGGAAGGAGGGAAGAAAGATGATCCTACGCTGTCAAAAGCAAGTCTGTGTGCCTGATGCACAGTGAGGCCAAACACACCAAAATGCCAGAGTCTGGAGCAGATAAAGGTTTATTGCAGGGCCGAGCAAGGAGAATGTGTGGCTGGTACTCAAAAGACTCAAACTCCCCAAAAGCCTTTCAACAAGGGTTTTAAAGACAGTGTTATGGGAGGGGATCATCTGATGAGTGATTAGTTCATGGACCTTCTACTGATTGGTGGTAGGTAACAGCGTGATGTTTCAGGAATCTCAGGCATCAGCCCTCTAGTTCCAACCAGTCTGGGGTCTACCTGCTTGTGGTCAGCAGGCAGCACCCTCCTGCACCTGGATGGGGGTCTTAGTTTCTTCAGAGCAACTCAAAGGTGTGCATCAGATTGTTATCTATATCCTTTCAGGAGGAACTAGGAGTCCAGTAACTCTAATCATGAACTGCTTGAGCCTGTCCTTGGGAATTCAGGGGAGGCTTTTTTTTTTTTAAACAAACAAGAAGTGGGAAACACACAGGGGTTTTTGTACCCAGGAAGGCCCCACAGGGTTCTACTTGGTTTCACTACTGAGTTGACAATTTCATATTTTTAAAATATACATATGTTTTTATTCATTCAACATTATTTTTTAAAATGCAGTGTTTATCAGGCACCATGCTAGCATACTGTCTTTGCAAACACTTTAAAGGATGTTTAAAGTTAGTTTCCAAAAATTACTATCAATTATTATATAATGTTCTTTTCCAATATGAGATTTGAATTATAAAATGGAACTACAGTAGTCTACTAAAAATTAAAGTGATTCACCTGATATAACTCTGTATTTGTAATCTCAGCATAAAAACTGGACTCTATAGGGAGGGAGGTGGGAGGGAGGTTCAAGAGGGAGGGGACATATGTATACCTATGGCTGATTCAGGCTGATGTTTGGCAGAAACCAACAAAATTCTGTAAAGCAATTATCCTTCAATTTAAAAATAAATTTTAAAAATAAAGCATTTGGTAGAGAAAAAAAAAAGTTGGGACTCTACAACATTAACGACTGGGAATACCAGCTACTGGAATTCAGAGATGTACGTTAAATCCTTTAACTTAAGTTGCTTAAGTACTAAATAAGAAATCCCAGGTATTTCAACTGTGCTACAAGATACCTTGTAGCACAGTGTATTTTCTCTAATATACCATATCTCATAGTAATTTAATATTGTTATGTACTTCTCTGTCTCCCCCACGAGATGGTGAGATTAACATCTAGTTCACCATAGTTTCCCTACAGCCTGACATAGTTACTGGTATGCAGTAGGCATTTAATACATGTTTCTGAAATGAATTAACTGAGATAATGAGAAGAATAAAATTCACACAAGAACAAAAAGAAATAGGGGAAGGTGAACACTAGAAAAGAATAGAGTAAAAGATAAGAAAAACTTCTTTGGGGGATAAATTGATATGAAATTAGTTCATCAATATTAAACACAGAGTTGCTATATGATCTAGCAAATCCATTCTTAGGTAAGTACCCAAGAAAAATGCATCATGTTCCCAGGCAAAAACTTGTACACATATGTTCATAGCAGCATAATGAAAACAGCCAAAAGGTGGAGACAACCCAAATGTCCATCAACTAATGAATGACACCAAATGGATAAACAAATCCACAATGGATGATTATTCATCAATGAAAAGGAATAGAGTACTTATAGAGGCTCTGATGTACTATACTCAAAGAAGTTAGTCACAATAGACCACATATTGTATGATTCCATTTACATGAAAAATCCAGAACAGGCAAATCTGTAGATTTAGAGAAAGTAGCCTAGGGCTGGACTGGTGGAGTGGGTTAGGTGGTGACTATTAATGGGCTCAAGATTTCTTTGTGGGGGATAGTAAAAATGACCTTAGATTATGGTGACAGTTGACACAACTCTGTAAATTACTAATTTATGAACATATCACACAGATGAACTTTACAGTGTGTAAATTCTATTTCAATAATGGTTTCTATCATTATCTGAGAAAAGTAAAGAGAGTCACAAATAGCAGCAGTCTTGGCAAAAGCTTTCAATAAAATATCCAAAGTTAATTTTCCATAAATTGGGTTGGACGCTTGGCTGACCTCTACTCAGTTATACCTTTGAAGTCAAAAGCTAGAAACCTCTCTGTTTCATCCTGTGGAGCCTCAATGGGCAAAACTGTGGTCTCTTGTTTTGTTTTTGGTGTTTGGTTTATTCCCATTCAGTGGCAAGTGTAGCAGAGATTCAGGAAGATGGGAAACTTGTCTGGGACACTATTACTCTAGTCTCTAGAAGTCTCTAACACAGACCTAAACCCAAGCTGCTCATCTGGTGGCTTCTGTGACAACTCTGACCAGACATATGTTGAATTTTAGTCTGGTACTGTTAAAGGAAAAAAAAATCAACAACACTGTCACAGAAGGTTCAGCAGGCTTCATTCAGCACCATTGTGATAGGTATTGGGAACACAGCAATGGGATTTGAGAGACAGAGAGATGGACTCAAATCCTACTACAGCATGGGCAAGTGAAAGCTTACAGCCAAGGAGAAGGGTGGGGTTCAGTAGGTAGAAAATTACTAAAAGAAACACCAGTGGAGGGAGGAGTGGGGATGGTTCTAGCTAAGCCAATCTAGCAGGAATTTTGCACCAAGATTATTCTCTCTGAAGATAAGCCAGGGTGCCTGACTATCACCCAGGGGATGACTGGAGATGAGGAACTCAATCAGATATTGAGGGTGCTTAGATATGTATCAGATCTCAAGGGTAAGAGGTTCTGGTTAAACTGACATAGCAGGGTTATTACTAAAATTGGATTTTATAAGAAAATGTACTGATGGACCTAGGAGATGGTTCCAGAGCCTAAAGTTTGGTCAAGCAAAGAGTCTTTGTCATCAAGGGTTTAAATCACAGAAATGTGAACATTTGCCACCTACAACAAGAATAACTTGCATTTAAAGGTCAAGACTGTACTTCTTTAATCATTATTTCTGATTTTTCTTTGTATATATCATTTCCTTAATATGCAGTCATTTCAAATCAATGACATTCTACAACTAATTACAATATAAAATTGCTCAAGGAAGAACTCATCACAATGTCTAATTATTCTAATCATATTTGAAATAGGTTTTAACAGCTCACTTACCTGCTGCATTGTGCTTATGATATTCAATAATCTCAGGAATTGAACCAAAAGCATGTTTTTCTGCCAGATAATACTTCTTTGGAGATGTCATTGTTTCCTTTATATGGTAATGCCTGAAACCTGAGGAACCTTCTCTATAACAAAAATCCAAATGTGTTAGAACTAAGTTGGAATAACATAACTTCACTTGTAAGATATTTTCTACCAGGGTCCCTACATATAGCCCCATCAGTCTCCAACACAAATTTTATTTTTTCCCCATGTTCTTCTTAATTTCACCTTTCAAATTAGCAGATGGGATTTAAAGTAGTCACCGATAACATCACTGCATGAGATTATGAAAAAGAATTTCTTGCATGAGATTGTGAAAAAGAATTTCTACCAACTCTTTACTAATAGTTTAAAGTCTTAAAATAGCAATTAGCTGGCTACTGCTTTTTGTCCCTGCTACTGATGTTACCAATGTTCAGAGGACCTCTAAAAGTGAAAAAACTGAACTTATAAAACATATACAACTTCTGTTTTAGATATCTTTCTGTAACACAGATCTTCTTGAGTCATCTGCTAAAAGTCCTTTTCAGAGAACTCTTGCTGGTGTTAAGATACAGCTCAGACTTCACATTTCCTTCTTAGGTTCCTCTCTCCTCTCTTGCCCCACCCCTCCCATTCTACAATCTAGTTACAATACACTTTCCTCAGCTCACCAAGTGCCCCTTCACTTCTGGGTCCAGCAATTTCCTGTGTCAGAAACACTTGTTCCCCTCCCTCCAACCTCCACCTGCCTCACCTATCAGGTCTCAGATTGGATGTCAGTAGACAGTACTAATGACTAACTCAGATGTGTCTGGGCTGTGAACCCCTCTACCCTGCCACACACACACTCTGCCCAGCACTCACTCATATATACCAGCACTGCCTGTTTGCTTCTCTGAAAGAAGCTCCCACCAAGCATGTGGAGGGCTGGTCCTGTGTGTGCTTTGCTCAGTGTGGTAGCCTTAGCACCTAGCACAGTACAAACTAATTATCTGTGGAATGTTGCTAAGATTTCTATGTGTGTGTGTTCAGTCCCGCAGTGGTGTCTGACTCTTTGTGACCCCACAGACTGTAGCCAGTTAGGTTCCTCTGTCCATGAAATTTTCCAGGTAAGAACACTGGAGTGGGTTGTTATTTCCTACTCCAGGGGATCTTCTAGACGTAGAGATCAAACCTGAGTCTCTTGCATTGGCAGCTGTATTCTTTACTGGGCCACCTGGAAGTCCCAAGGTTTCTATAGCCATTCTCAACAAATACATATATAGAAAATGTGGAAAATTACTAGATATGAACACAAAAATGTTATAGACTTTACGGCTTCCCTGGTGGCTCAGACAGTAAAGAATCACCTGCAATGTGGGAGAGCTTGGTTTGATCCCTGAGTCAGGAAGATCCCCTGGAGGAGGGCATGGCAACCCACCCCAGTGTTCTTGCCTGGAGAATCCCATGGACAGAGGAGCCTGGCAGCCTACAGTCCATGGGGTCACAAAGAGTCGGACACGACTGAGCAACTAAGCACAGCACAGCACATAGACTTTAGAAATCAAGTTCAGATTTTTAAATTCTGAATTGCACCTTATTTTTCAGGAATCCATGCAAACTATTTAAGAACTGCATTCAAAAATTCTGAATTAAAAGAGAGAGAGATTACTTACCCTCCAAACTTTGTATAAAGGGAGACTGTGTACATGCCTGGTTGACTGGAATCTCTCACCATAAAACCACCTTCTTTATCCTAAAATCCAAGTTAAAAATTTTATGTCAATCCAATATCAATGCCATACAGAAGATCCAATAACCCCATCTTATGATTTTATGATTATTATCCTCTGCCTAGAAAATTGGGTTGGAGAAGCACAATTTACCAACAGGTAAGTCATCCACGTGACCTTTCACTTCACATTACTGAACCATGAGATTAGTTAAAGAAAGCACACTCATAATTCCCCATAGTTGCAACTCTTCACACACACACTAGTAGGAGACATTTCAACAAGATAATCTCTCAGGGCCTTTCCAGAACTGACAGACAAGGTTTTGTAATTCCTTTACTTTCTGGACATTTGGGGAAACAGTTAGTGAAAAAGGTATTTCTTAACAGCTGGGTTTCATTTCATACATTTTTCATATTTGCTAGAAGTCCTAAATCCTAACTCAATATCATTTTTGTCCACATAGCATTTTTCCTGTAAATATCTCAGTGCTCTTTATAGAAACACTTTTAAAAGTCCTCAATTCTCCAGAAATCTATGTTAAATATCACTCTTTACAAAAGGAGAGATGGAAACACAAGCAAGTTAAGCAGAGAAAACCAAAAGGTAGAAACACACTGAATGGTCAAAAGATAAATCCTCATCAAGTTCTAAGCCTAAGAGCAAGAGACAGAAGCTACTACTACTACTACTAAGTCACTTCAGTCGTGTCCGACTCTGTGCAACCCCATGGACAGCAGCCCACCAAGCTACCCCATCCCTGGGATTCTCCAGGCAAGAACACTGGAATGGGTTGCCATTTCCTTTTCCAATGCATCAAAGTGAAAAGTGAAAGTGAAGTTGCTCAGTCGTTTCCGACCCTCAGCGACCCCATGGACTACAGCCTTCCAGGCTCCTCCGTCCATGGGATTTTCCAGGCAAGAGTACTGGAGTGGGGTGCCATTGCCTTCTCCGGAGACAGAAGCTAGGAACCTCAAACACCTCTCCACCAATAATGCCACAGTCAGTCTCCAACACTGAACCTGCTTGGGAAGTGTGCCTAGCAGGTGAAAATAAAACAGTTTTTCCTTATTCCTAGGAAAGACAATGGAATGAAATAAAGCCCCCAAAATAAATCTGATAAGAACAATTAGGGACAATGATCATAATAATTTATTGGTCAGTAAAACTTTTTTTCCCCTGATTTACTTAACATTATTTGCTTACACAACATTTCTTGGAAATGATTTTACTCTATGAAGCAGAACTATTCCTTTTTCTTTGCTGGAAGATTTTCTAGTAAAACACATTTTGTTTGTTTGCTTATTTTCTTTTGTTTTTGGCTGCACTGTGTGGCATGTGAGATCTTAGTTTCCCAACCAGGGATCAAGCAGGTGCCCACTGCAGTGAAGAAGCAGAGTCTTAACCACTGGACCACCAAGGAAGGCCCTAGTAAAACACATACTTATTGAAAACTTACTCTGCTTTGATATGTTATATGTGGATCTACTCAGTCCTCAAAATAGTCTTTTGAGGAAGGTACTACTATTATTCCCTTACCTGTTTACAGGTAGGAAATGAAGCACAGGAAGGTTGGAAATTTGCCCCAGGTCAAATTTCCTGCTAGTAAACAGCAGGGCCAGGATTTAGAACCCAAGCCTTCTAGGTACCCACTGTCCTACAGCGGCCTTTCACTGCAGAGCCACTCAGAATGGGAGGAGAGGTGACATGTCATATGAATCAAGCATCAGTTGAGTTCAGTTCTGTCACTCAGGTGTGTCTGACTCTTTGCAACTGCATGGACGGCAGCAGGTCAGAATTCCCTATCCATCACCAACTCCCAGAGCTTGCTCAAACTCATGTCAATATAGTCAGAAATGCCATCCAACCATCCCATCCTCTGTTGCCTCTTTCTCCTCCCGACTTCAATCTTTCCCAGCATCAGGATCTTTTCCAATGAGTCAATTCTTTGCATCAAGTGGCCAGAGTATTAGAGTTTCAGCTTCAGCATCAGTCCTTCCAATGAATATTCAGGACTGATTTCCTTTAGGATCGACTGGTTTGATTTCCTTGCAAACCAAGGGACTCTCGAGTCTTCTCCAACATCACAGTTCAAAAGCATCAATTCTTCGGTGCTCAGCTTTCTTTAGAGTCCAGCTCTCACATCCATGCGTGACTAATACAAAAACCATAGTTTTGACTAGACGGATCTCTGTCGGCAAAGTAATGTCTCTGCTTTTTAATATGCTGTCTAGGTTGGTCATAGCTTTTCTTCCAAGGAGCAAACATCTTTTAATTTCATGGCTGCAGTCACCATCTGCAGTGATTTGGAGCCCAAGAAAATAAAGTCTGTCACTGTGTCCATTGTTTCTCCATCTATTTACCATGAAGTGATGGGACCAGATGCCATGATCTTAGTTTTCTGAATGTTGAACTTTAAGCCAACTTTTTCCCTTTCCTCTTTCACTTTCATCAAAAGGCTCTTTAGTTCCTCTTTGCTATCTGCCATAAGGGTGGCATCATCTATGTATGTGAGGTTATTGATATTTCTCCCAGAAATCTTGATTTCAGCTTGTCCTTCAACCAGCCCAGCATTTGCATGATGTACTCTGCATATAAGTTAAACAAGCAAGGTGACAATATACAGCTTTGACGTACTCCTTTCCCAATTTGGAACTAGTTTATTGTTCCATGTCTGGTTCTAACTGTTGATTTTTGACCTGCATACAGATTTCTCAAGAGGCAGGTAAGGTGGTCTGGTATTTCCATCTCTTAAAGAATGTTCCAGTTTTTGGTGATCCACACTGTCAAAGGCTTTGGTGTAGTCAATAAAGCAGAAGTAGGTGTTTTTCTGGAACTCTTTGCTTTTTCAATGATCCAATGGATGTTGGCAATTTGATCTCTGAATCAAGCATGATCACCTGCTGTTGCTCTCTTCCAGTATGGGCTTTCCAGGTGGCACTGGTGGCAAAGAACCTGCCTGCCAATGCAGGAGATGTAAAAGACATGGGTTCAATCCCTGGGTCTGGAGGATCCCCTGGAGGAAGAAATGGCAACCCACTCCAGTTTTCTTGCCTGGAGAATCCCATGGATAGAGGAGCCTGGCAGGCTACAGTTCATAGGGTCACAAAGAGTCAGACACAACTGAAGCAACTTAGCATGCATGCATGTACTGCTCTCTCAATATAAACAAGAAATAAGCACCCAACCAAACCTCAACTAGGGATAATAAGCAGGAGATAAAATGAGAAAGCACAGGTTTAAAAGGACTATTACTAAATAGAATAACTAGGTCATAAACGCAGAGAACTGTAGAGGCCATCTTTTAATACAACATCTCTGCCTTACAGATATAAAAAACAGACTAGAAAAGTCACAGCTAGACTTGGATGGGTCTTCTTATTCAGTCCACTTAGCTTCCTCTAGACTAGATTTCATCTTGCCACTGTAATTCTTTCTAAAGTGCAAGAATTTTAGCACATTTCTAAAGGCAACTAAATACTGTGTTAACATTTCCTTTATAAAAGATAGCATGTAAGATTGATGTTAAAACTGTTTTAAAACAACTTGAGGCAAAAAAAGAAAAATACATATAAGTACTAACATTAAGGTAGCAATGATAAATCAGTAAGAAACAGTAAAGAAAATGTTGGCCATGTATAGCTATTATCCACTGTTATAAATCTGTTGACAGGAGTTTCAGCAAACTCCTGGAGATGGTGAAGGACAGGGAAGCCTGGCCTGTTGCAGTCCATGGGGTCACAAAGAGTCAGACACGACTGGGCGACTGAATAATAGTGAGGTTTTTTTTCCCCCTTGAAAAACACACACTGGAGTTCTGATCCCTGGTACTTCAGAATGTGACCTTCTGTGGAGATTTACAGAGGCAATCAAGTGAAAATGAGGCCATGGGGCGGGGAGCCCTAATCCTATGTGGCTGGAGTCCTTATAAAAGGGAAATCTGGACACAGAGCCAGATATGCATAGAGGGAAGGACCACAGGGAGAAAGGAGAGAGGCCTCATTCAGATCCGTCCCTCACAGCCCCCGAAGGAGCCCCGCCTGCTGACATCTGGATTTCCGGTTTCTAACCTCCAGATCCTCGAAACAACAGACTTCTGCTTGTGGTACTTTGGCACAGCACTCAGTGTGTGGCACTTTGTTTACAGTAGCCCCAGGAAACAAATATAGCAGCCTTCACTTTTAAATGACTTAAAAAAAAATTTGTACTTATATCGTGGTATTTTTTTAGGCTTTGGTCACAGAGGTAGGTGGAATTACTAGTCAGGAATTCATTTCAATTGATTCTGTGCTGGAACCAAACCCACAAAACAAGTACAAACACTTACCTCACTTCTAAGGAGTTGCTCTGCTTTGCTCCTGTTCATATTTCTGCAATACCATCTGAAGAGAAAAAGATATGTTTAAGACCTGAGGTATTTTAATTGTTCTTTTTTTTTTTAGAATTAGCAAGGCAATACTGCTCATCATTGACAAACAATAAATAAGAACAAGATATCATGCATAATCTCTATAAAATGGAAAACCACTAGTAACATCTGGATGTACATACTTGCAGACTTTTTCTACCCATATTTTTATAAAGACCCATATGTATGCTAACATTCTCATTTTCATTGTAAAGTGAGATCAAACTATACTTGCTGTATCAGAACCTGGATTTTTTTACTTAACAGTGTATCACAAACATCTCTGCAAAGCAATATAGTTCACAGTCTGGATGTGCCATAATTTATATAAGCTCTTCTTTATTAGTTAACATAAAAATAATTTCTAATTTTTCACTATTATAATAACAGCAAGAATGAATTTTACCCCACAGACTCAAATATGCAGGAAATGTCACTACAATATTGTCTTTAATTCAAATCTAATCCCAAGCCTCCATCCCACCAACAGGCAGTAGATTTCATCTCAACTTATCGTGAAGACTCCCCTAGTGAACTTCACAAAGGTCCCAAGTGTTGAAAGAAACAGCAAAACAGAAGAGGAGGCCTCCTGGGTCTTCCAGACGTACTGCTTCTAGCACAGTCCTAACCCCTGGTAGCCTCCTCAGGTGTGCTGTAGGAATTCCGCCAGGGCCAAGCAGTGGCGCCTGCCCTCCCCGCTCTGTGCTAAGCCCCTGCATATCAGCGCCCCTTTTAACCCTTGGGAAATTTTTCCTAAGGAAAGATAGATACTGCCATCTCCCACTTCATACTCAGAAGTATACCCCTTCCCTTGCTTTCCGCAGCTCAATCTCTCCATGGGATTATGAGCAAATTGGCCAAAGAAGATGAACTAATTTGTCAGGTTTATTTATTTTTGGGGCAGTGTGACATGTGGAATCTTAATTCCTGACCAGGAATCCATGCCCACATCTCCCACCCCGACCCACACACACCTCCCCATGTAGGAAGCATGGAACCTTAACCACTGAACCGCTAGATAAATCCCTCAAATTGTCAGCTTTACACTTGGGTTTTTGTCCTCTGTTGTTTTGTTTTAGATGGCCTTTCGTGGGCAGACCCTCCACCAGTCATATTTCCTGAGGCTTCCAATATTATAACACTTAGCTTTGCCCCTCTAAACACATGAATTTTTCATGACTCTTTCAGACTTTTATAAGAGGATGAGCACCTGCTTTTGGCCCAGCAAACACACGAGACTGGCAAATACAAAGGCCTTCCCTGACTGAGGAAGAGAAAAATACAAAGAAATAAATACAAGATCTTTTTTTGTCAAGATTCTTTTAAGCAGTTGTAGCAGCCAAACACAAATTCTAATCTCAGTACAAGCCAGTAACTTATTTTATTTGGAGCCTGAAATGATTAACCAGGCCTCAGAATTGTGGGTATTAAGATCTCATTTCTTTGGACCCTGCTTTATTAACTGGGACCACATTCAACAAAGCTATAGCTCTGATCAATTTCTGAAAGCAACTGAAAAATGAAATAAAGGAGGAGGGGACTTCCCCAGCTGTCCAGTGGTTAAGACTTCACCTCTCAATGCAGGAGGTGTGGGTTTGATCCTTGATTGGCGAGCTAAGATTCTATGTGCCTTGCAACCAAAAAAAAACACGAAACATAAAACAGAAACAACATTGTTAAAGAATTTACTAAAGACTTTTTAAATGGTTTACATTCAAAAAAAAAAAAGGAGAATAGATTGAATTCTGTCTGTCCCTAAAGTTTTCTCATTGATAGAGAAAATATTTATCTTCTTAAAAACAGTCATAAGAAATAATTAAGAACAGTAACTGGAGCTCTCATTATGCATTATAAACCAGCAGGATCTGAAAGACTGAAAAATATTCTCTTAACTAATCACAGAAGATCCAAGGCCATATTCTCACAGCAAGAGTAAACAATGGAGGTTTAGTCTCACATTCACATGCAAGAAGTCAGTAAAACTAGACTGTGGCTTTCAAGAGGAATTAGACATAAGAAACTCAGAGGGAAAAAAAAGAGGTCCTTTCCTCACTTAGTATATTCAAGCTCCCAGGAAGGGATAAAGAAAATAAGGAAAGAAAAGGAATTCACAGCACAAATCCTGTCCTGAGCAGTCATTTTTATGGCATTTGCAGGTTCCCCAGAAAGGATGCTCTCTTTTCCTAGAATAGAAACTCAGACACTAAAGTGTATGTTGAAGGAAGGAAAACAGGAAGGAGTGATGAGCAAATCAAAGATGAATCAACTTGTGGCTCTTGGTGAGTATTTCCTAATGGTTCTTTGTGCCTTCTTTGTTTCTTCTGTGATACCTGTCACCGGGCAAGGAGGGAGAGACAAGAGGGAAAGGATGCTGAACGCATGCTATGGGAAAGAACGGTGCACAGGGTGAGAGTGTGAGGAAGCACGCATGGTGAGGAGGAGAGCTCAGCTCCAGGACACCAGCACGCGCATCTCTCACAAGACTGGTACACAAATACCCACGGGAGATCAGTTAGTTCCCCTTGGTGACGGTACAATATATCTCTAGAAACAACGTCCAGGATTTGTAAGTAACTTGTCATTCCCTTCTTAAATATCAAAACCCTAATGGGAATGAGGGTTTCAGATTGGCTAGTCACTTCAAACACTTAAAGGGAAAGGACTTCATGGTGGTGTCTGAATCGAGGGAAAAAGCAGATTTAGGGATACTGAGTCCTTTCTGGAAAGGAAGGATCCTAGCCAAGCTTATTGGGGAGGGTGGGCTGGGTAAATTATAAAAAGGAGGCAACAGGTATAAATTAACAAAAAAAAAATTGAAAACAACCAATCAATGAGCTATAAATCTTAGCCAGTTCTCAATTTGGTCCTTGCCTCCTGAATCACTCATGCAGTCTTGTCCTGGACTATTCCCGTCTAAGGGCCCTTGCAATTCTGTCACCTTCGTCCTTTAATGTGCTTCCATCAAGAACATATTCCTGACAACCACAGTGAGTCCAGTTTCTTTCCTGCAGCACTTCTGCTGGTTCTGTCCTCCCCTAATTGGGATCTGATGTAGAGGTGAGAACCAGGGTACTGACACCCCGGGAGCTGTAGGTTGGCAGTCCTGAGTTCAGCCCAGGCGACAACCATTGCCTGGGACTCCTCCTGCCCCCAAACAAACAGCAGAGGGGCTCTTGATTCAGTTCAGTTCAGTTCAATTCAGTTCAGTTGCTCAGTCACGTCCGACTCTTCGCAAACCCGTGGACCACAGCACGCCAGGCCTCCCTGACCATCACAACTCCCAGAATTTACTCAACTCGTGTCCATTGAGTCGGTGATGCCATCCAACCATCTCATCCTCTGTCGTCCCCTTCTCCTCCTGTCTTCAATCTTTCCCAGCATCAGGGTCTTTTCCGATGAGTCAGTTTTTCACATCAGATGGCCAAAACATTGGACTTTCAGCATCAAAATCAGTCCATCCAATGAACACTCAGGACTGATCTCCTTTAGGGTGGACTGGTTGGATCTTCTTGCAGTCCAAGGGACTCTCAAGAGTGTTCTCCAACACCACAATTCAAAGGCATTAATGCTTCGGTGCTCAGCTTTCTTTAGAGTCCAACTCTCACATCCATACATGATTAATGCAAAAACCATAGCCTTGACTAGACAGACCTTTGTTGGCAAAGTAATGTCTCTGCTTTTTAATATGCTGTCTAGGTTGGTCATAATTTTCCTTCCAAGGAGCAAGCATCTTTTAATTTCATGGGTGCAGTCACCATCTGCAGTGATTTTGGAGCCCCCCAAAATAAAATCAGTCACTGTTTCCACTGTTTCTCCATCTATTTCCCATGAACTGATGGGACCAGATGCCATAAATCTTAGTTTTCTGAATGTTGAGCTTTAAGCCAACTTTTTCACTCTCCTCTTTTACTGTCATCAAGGGGCTCTTTAGTTCTTCTTCACTTTCTGCCATAAGGGTGGTGTCATCTGCATATCTGAGGTTATTGATATTTCTCCCGGCAATCTTGATTCCAGCTTGTGCCTCATCCAGCCCAGCGTTTCTCAGCAGGGCATCAGAGGGCAGACAGACTAAAACCACAATCACAGAAACTAGCCAATCTAGTTGGACCACAGATGGACCACAGCCTTGTCTAACTCAGTGAAACTAAGCCATGCCATGTAGGGCCACCCAAGATAGACAGGTCTCGGTGGAGAGTTCTGACAAAATGTAGTCCACTGGAGAAGGAAATGGTAAACCACTTCAGTATTCTTCCCTTGAGAATCCCATGAACAGTAAGAAAGGCAAAAAGATAGGACATAAAAGATGAACTCCCCAGATTGGTAGGTGCCCAGTATGCTACTGGAGATCAGTGGAGAAATAACTACAGGAAGAAAGAAGAAACAGAGCCAAACCAAAAACAACATCCAGTTGTGGATGTGACTGGTGATGGAAGCAAGGTCCGATGCTGTAAAGAGCAATATTGCATAGGAACCTGGAATGTCAGGTCCATGAATCAAGGCAAATTGGAAGTGGTCAAACAGGAGATGGCAAGAGTGAACACTGACATTCTAGGAATCAGTGAACTAAAATGGACTGGAATGGGTGAATTTAACTCAGATGACCATTATATCGACTACTGTGGGCAACAATCCCTTAGAAGAAATGGAGTAGCCATCATGGTCAACAAAAGAGTCCGAAATGCAGTACTTGGATGCAATCTCAAAGACGACAGAATGATCTCTGTTTGTTTCCAAGGTAAACCATTCAATATCACAGTAATCCAAGTCTATGCCCCGCTCAGTAATGCTGAAGAAGCTGAAGTTGAACAGTTCTATGAAGACCTGTAAGACCTTTTAGAACTAACACCTAAAAAAGATGTCCTTTTCATTATAGGGGACTGGAATGCAAAAGTAGGAAGTCAAGAAACACCTGGAGTAACCGGCAAATTTGGCCTTGGAGTACAGAATGAAGCAAGGCAAAGGCTAATAGAGTTTTGCCAAGAGAACGCACTAGTCATAGCAAACACCCTCTTCCAACCAACATCACCAAACAACACAAGAGAAGACTCTACACATGGACATCACCAGATGGCCAACACCAAAATCAGATTCATTATATTCTTTTCAGCCAAAGATGGAGAAGCTCTATACAGTTAGCAAAAACAAGACCAGGAGCTGACTGTGGCTCAGATTGTGAACTCCTTATTGCTCTTGATTCAGCAGCTGGCAAAAGGTTTTTTAACCCTGGAGACATTTAAGATGTATTACAAGATGGGCTTTAGCAAAATCCAACACCAACTGTGACATGGAAAGACAGCAGGAGTCAGCACTGAGAACAGGTTTTCGTCTCTCATACAGCCAGAACTGGGACCCTGTCACATGGTATCCCCAACCTTGGGCGGAAGCCAGCTAAGGGGGCTCCCACAACAAGTCCCCTTAGTCATGCAGAGGTGGAATCAGGCACCCAAAGAAAGCACGGCAACGCATCATAAACTTCCTAGAACCCTTATGTGTAATCCCGTGAGTCATAGGGGGTAGTTCTTACATTTAGATAAGGATTATCTGGTTTCCAAGCACTTCCCTCCTCAAATTATCAGTCACTTCTCTACCAGATCCCTTTAAAATCAGGTCCAAGTTTCCACCTTTAGCATCTTCCCTAAATTCTAAAGATATGCTCTATTTTCCTAAAACTTATTTCAGAGCAAAAACACTATTTAAGTCATATGTTTTTTATACCCTCACCTACTTCTAAAACACCTTTGAAGGGGTCATACCACTGGGAGCTATGACTTTTGAATCTGTCAATCCTTTTCTAGACTTTTAAGGTACACTCATATTACAGGAAGTGACATGGACAGAGGAAACAGCTTTGTGTTGGAGGTGGTAGTGATGGTGTTGTTTTTAAAGAAGTGAATGAAGCATCAGAATACCACCTCAGAATGACCACAAACAGTATTTGGTATATTTGGGCCTCTCACTAAAACCTGGCCACACACTGCTAGTGAGCGTATGAACAGCTTTCTCTGAAAAGCAATTTGACAGCATGCTTTAGAAGTCTTAAGAAGTTCAAAACTAGCCTTTAGCCCAGTACGTAGGTTTTTAAAGATCTAGTTTAAAACAATAAGCAGAAAGCGGTATCCCAGTATTTTTACAGTAAACATGCCAAAACATTCATGCCACACAAATAAGAAAATGATTTTATAAATTACTGCACATCCATGTGGCTATATGCCTGCTTGTACTCCTTAAGATCTCACACAGTGCATGATATATGCTAAGGTCTCAGTAAATATTCAAAGAATGAAATATAGTACAATTATGAAAATGTTTTTGAAGAACATTTAACGGTATGAGGAAATAATTACTGTTAAGTGAATTAAACAGGATATAAAATAGTATATACAGCATGATTCTATTTTTTTAAAACAGTAAAAAGATTGAAAGAAAATACAAATGTTGACAGAATTCAGATCTAGTTGATTTATAATTTTTCATTATTAACATTTTTTATATTTTCAAACAACTTTAAAACAATAATCACATATTATTATTATAGTTAGAAAAAATAAACAATCAAATGCTTTTTTAAAGGCAACTCTAGAAAACTGTATTTTCATTTCTTAAATCCAGTTAAGCTGTGATTTGTTTAAAATCAATTTAATTATATTCACTTCTGTAACTCGATTCACACATAGTATTTTCAGGTGAAGTGTATAATAGAAACTAATTTTTACAGCATCATTTACCATCTTAGACAACTGAGTTAAAAAATAAGTTGGTATCACCTTATAAAGACAGTGAAAGATAACCATTAGTCTCCCATATGCCTTATATAATTAGGAAAAGAAAAACAATGTCTGGTTCTCCACATTCACAAAATAATCTTTTACTTACTCATATTGATCTAAGTTGTTTGATTTCTTTCCTGTCACATAATTACTTGGGATATATCCTTCACTCCTAGAAATGAGAAAAATACTTTAGATAAACTGAAATTATTTTACTGACAGTATTAAGAGGAAAATTACTGCCCTTCTGGAATAATTAAAGTATAATATTGCCTAAAGCTTATATTATATTCAAGAAAGATTGGCTCACCCTCAATAAGTCAATATATCTACAGCATTTGATGCTTTACAAAGGACTTCCTCATTGGATCCTTACAAAAATTCTGAGGTAGGTAGACATTCTTGTACCCACTTTTTGGCAGGGGAAACCAAAGCTTAGGAAGATTGAGACTTTCTCAAGGGCATAGAACTAGCAAGCAACAGGGTCAGAATGTGAATTCTGAACTTGTAACTCGGTTCAGAACCCTTCCTAACGTTCTATGGTGCTTCTCTTCAATTCACACTTTCTGGGGATGTTTTAAAGAAACCTCTACTTCGGAAAGTGGCAGTGTTGGATGGAAACAACTGCCACTGCAACACCGCGACAGTCTGTGCAGTGCACGCTTTCACAGAGGGTAATCCCTAACATCTACATCAGCATCGCCTGGTCACTCGGTAGATGACAAATTCCTGGGTCCTGCTCAAGAGACATGAACTGAGGAGGCCTGTGTGGGGCCGGGGAACCTTGCATTTTTACCCTGGATGACTCCTGTGCACATTAAAGTTTAAGGAGCAATCACAGTAGGTAGAATCTTGGCTGGAGCCAAGAATTTCAGCAGAAAAAGAGATATATGAATAAAATTTCTAAGTTGAGTAAAAATGATATAATTCTTAATTTGAACTGCTGGTAACAACTCATAATATATGCACACATAAGAGTGTATATATGTGGCTCTGTGCACTGAGAAAGGCCTAGAAGCAAGGACAATCCAGTAGCAATAGAATCCTAGTACCCCACCTGTTGTCTTTAAATATTATTTCGTATGAAAAGGAGCCAGAACTCTATGCGGAAATGGCAAATTGCAAGTTTGACCAGGAAAAACACAAGAATGAAACTGAACTCTTTTATTTTATTCAGAAAGCAAGGAAGCTGAGAAAGAAAAGCTAAAAGGACTCCTAACAAAAATAGCTACCATTGACGCATGATGGGACAATCCAAGCAAAAAGAATAATGACTGCAATAGGAAAAAAACAAATATGAAACTATCCATGCTTCTCCTTCTGTTTAGTCGCTCAGTCATGTCTGACTCTTTGCAATTGCATGGACTGTAGCCCACCAGGCTCCTCTACCCATGGGATTTCCCAGGCAAGAATACTTGGAAATGGATTGCCATTTCCTTCTCCAGGGGATCTTTCTGACCCAGCGAGTGAACCCACGTCTCCTGCATTGATTGGCAGGTGGGTTCTTTACCACTGAGCCACCTGGGAAGCCCAAAAGTATCCATAATAACACTTTTAAAAGTATTGGTTACCACCGTTATCAACAGAGGAAGCTTGGTCATAAGAATTAAAAAAATCACATTTTGCTATCCTTAGTGAAAGAATCGATCTAAGCAATAATCATCAATGGATGCTAAAATCATTAAGTGAAACATTGACAAAGAATTTTATGATGGAGGAATAAAATTGACAAACATACCTCAGGTATGTTTACCTGCATAACCTTGGCATCATAAGAAGTGGAACCACCAGATACATGGGACACAGATACATATTAAACAACAGCATGTGGAAGCAAATAGCTTAATCTAGACTGTGGCTCACTATAGAGAAAAAGATCTGGTTTCATCAATAAATCAAAAATGGGGGGAAAAAAGGACAGGGATTGTTGCAGAATAAAAGAGAGACATGAGACATATCAGCCAAAATGCATTGTGTGGACCTTGTTTTAATCTTGAGTAAATTGTAAAAATACAGATTAGAGCTAATCAAGGGAAACCAGAATTACAGAGTTGGTACTATCCTTAAACCTGGGCCAAAAGGGCCCCTGTTCTGACCTCACACTTTCAAGGGAATGCTAAAGTCCATCATTCCTCAGCTGGACCATCATCTGAAACTATGGCCTCAGAATTCGCTGCCCATTGCCAAGCCCTCCAGGGGCCTTTCCAAGGGGTTTCATTCTCTGAAAACCAAATGATGCTGCTTGCATGCACTCCTCCAGCCCAGGCCAGGCAGTGACCAAGCTAGGAGGTGGCTTTTGCCAACCAAATGGACAGAACTTGGATGTGCAGCTGGGAGATGCACATGGTGCATGTGAGACGGAACCAGGGACAGAAGGGAAGGGAGAAGGGCGATACCCTGGGGAGACGGCCAGCCCTCCGTGCACTGTCACATTCTGGCATGGAACTCCAAGCCAAACCTTGCCCTCCTTGTCATTTTGGAGGTATGTTTGTCAAGTTGGAGGATAAATTATACCTTATTCAGCAGTTTTCAGCTTGACTTATAAATATTTCAATATTTGATATCTGGGCTTTTACTTGTACTCTTCTTCTAGTCCTGAAAATGCTGGGGGAAAGCCTACAGATGAATTTTTAAAATTATATTATATTACAATGTTGGGGTTCCTTGGTGGCTCAGATGGTAAAGAAACTGCCTGCAATCAGGAGACCCAAGTACAACCTCTGGGTGGGGAAGATCCCTTGGAGAAGACAATGGCTACCCACTCCAGTATTCTTGCCTGGAGAATTCTATGGACAGAAGAGCCTGGTGTGCTATAGCCCATGGGGTCACAGAAAGTCAGACATGACTGAGCAACTAACACACACACATGATAATGACACAGCAGTTGTTTAAAATAAACTTTATCAATTAGACTTGGGGTGAAATTTCATGATGATTTGAATCTACTTTTAAATACTCAAAAAACAAAAAGAACAGTTGGGAAGATTTTTTTTTTTTAATAGGAAGATTTTAAAATTATGACTGACCAATTTCTGAAGTCAAGTGACAAGAGGCTCCATTAAACTATTACATTTCTTTTGGATATGTCTATAATTTTTTTAAAAAAATCTTGTTTGGCCAAAAAAAAAAGCAGTGATGACCTTCCTGTAAACATAGACGAACAGGTTTCCATAAAGGAGCTAATGCACAGCACTCGGGAGATGTACCACTACTAAGAAGTGAGCAGCAGGCATGGGCCCTGCCCAGTCCAGAAGCTTCCACTGCTTCTCCAGCAGTGACCTTGGAACTGGGGGTGGGGCAGGAGGTAAGAAAGTGGATTTGCGTGAAGGGAATGCTCTAATTAGGACAAAAAGTCCTCCTCTTCTTATTCACAGGAACTCAGAATAAAAACAGGGTTATACTAGAGAGGTAAGCACAGGATATAGAGCTTTCCTAATGAAGCTTAAGATACACCACCCCCCACACACACACAACGTTTATCATATTTACCCATTATTTACCAATAATAAAAGGATTATTGATAATAATATTGAAATAATTTATTTTCATTAAAAATAATGAAAGGATTATTCTATTTAAATCCTATTTAGTATAAATAATGTTTGTTTTTAAACTTCTTGAATGTATGTATTTTAGACATAGGCACACACACACATACATATGACAGACACACACTCACATTCTCTCTTTCTACAACCAATCTAAGATTACTTATTTACTTTGAGGGGGAAGGGGACAGGAAGAGACCTAAAATGTAATTTCCCCCAAGATCAAAACAATCCAATTCAAACATACAATGGATGAGAAACAGACCAGTGTAATGGATTCTAATTTCTGGAAAGAAGTAGTTGATCTATTTATATTTATTGAGTCACTAAGAATACACACTGTGCTACTAAAAGGTAATAATGTATATTTTCATTTAGGGCTGCTGAACTGGTCTCACTACATAACAGTTACAGATTATCATCTTCTCGCTCAGTATTTAACTCCCAGCCACCCACTGTGTATCATCCATAGGGAGGGAATACCTACCCATATTTATCTCTTGCTTTCCACCAGTGAACATCATTCTTTTCCAATATGATATACTCCTGGCCTCTCTCTAGTCTGAGATCATGTGCTTCTGTCGCTTGGAAATCATACATGGCTACAACTATTTCTTCACCATTTTCTTCCTCAGGCGGAATTGGTGGAGGAGGCCTTCGCTAAGAAATGGAAATGTCAAAGTTTACTCTTCCATGTGAAACTGGGTGTGAAGTAAAACACTAAGCCCCTGCATACTGCCACAGAATAAACTCTACCTAAAATAAGCTGCGGACTCTGCCCATGGGTTTGAGGATGTTGATGCTACTGGGCCTCTCATGGGTTTCAGAATACAGGACAAGAGCAAAAACTGTCTTTAAATATCAAAAGGATTCTTCTCGGTGTCAGGATCAACTTACCAGGGAGAGCAAGGGTAGAATGTGAGTAGAAATGACGACTAGAAGCAGATCCACCATTTAATGGCCTACAATGGGAAAAAGACCTACTTTCGTCAGGTCTCCCACTTGAAGGAATCTACTTCTTCATGCCTACTATGTGCAAGGTACACTCTAAGTACATAGCTGGCATATTTCTTCTCACTTACTTATTTTTTATTTTAAATTGAAATATATAGTTGGGCTTCCCTGGTAGCTCAGCTGTAAAGAATTCGCCTGCAATGCAGAAGACCTCAGTTCAACTCCTGGGTCAGGAAGTTCCCCTGGAGAAGGGATAGGCTACTCACTCCAGTATTCTTGCCTGGTGAATCCCCATGGACAGAGAAGCCTGGTGGGCTACAGTCCCTGGGGTTGCAAAGAGTTGGACATGACTAAGCAACTAAGCACAGCATAGCACATAGTTAACCTACAATGCTGCATTCGTTTCTGGTATACAGTGAAGTGATCCAGTATATACTCTTTTTCATATTGTTTTCATTATGGTTTATTATAGGATACTGAATACAGCTCCCTATGCTATAGAGTAGGATCTTGCTGTTTATCTACGTTATATATAATAGTTCCTATCTGTTAATCTCAAACTCCAAATTTACCCTCATACCCCACCTTTCCCCTTGGGTAACCCTAAGTTTCCTTCCTCTGTGAGTCTGTTTCTGTTTTGCAAATAAATTCATTTGCATCCTCATTTACTCTTAGTACTAATTCCATAAGAGTATATAATTTCCATTTTATAACTAAGGAAACAATGGCTTAAAGTCACCCACATCAGATTCATGCTGGATCGGGTCCCTCCCAAGTCCAAAGTATATGCGTTTTCTACCATACTCCACTATTCATAGGTATATCATTAAATCACTAGAGTCATTCCTTTGTCATAATACTGTGGTCTCAAGACTGAAATATTCCTCTAAAGTCCCACATTGCTTGAATAATATTCAAAGCCAAAATATAGGCAGGATGCCAGATGATAATAGGGCCCCCAGTGATGATTTCTAATACATTTAAATAAATATTATTTGACACCAAAAAAAATCAAGCCATAATCTATCCATTTCTGATATGATCCATGCAGGAGGCAACATCACAGGACTGAACAATAACACACTTGGTAAACACATGCTTTATAAAGTTAGGGGCTTCCCTGGTGGCTCAGACAGTAAAGAATCTACCTGCAATGTGGGAGACCTGGGTTCGATCCCTGGGTCAGAAAGATCCCCTGGGGAAGGCATAGCTAGATAATAGGGCCCCCAGTGATGATTTCTAATACATTTAAATAAATATTATTTGACACCAAAAAAAATCAAGCCATAATCTATCCATTTCAGATATGATCCATGCAGGAGGCAACATCACAGGACTGAACAATAACACACTTGGTAAACACATGCTTTTTAAAGTTAGGGGCTTCCCTGGTGGCTCAGACAGTAAAGAATCTACCTGCAATGTGGGAGACCTGGGTTCGATCCCTGGGTCAGAAAGATCCCCTGGGGAAGGGCATAGCTACTGACTCCAGTGTTCTTGCCTGGAAAATCCCACCGATAGTGGAGCCTAGCAAGCTACAGTCCATGGGTCGCAAAAAATTACACATGAATGAGCGACTATCTCTTTAATCACTTGCAAAAGTTAAAGACCACCTTACTTTCTTTATTTCTGGCGCTGGTGTTGGAGGTAGTGCTTTTCTTATACCTAAAAATACAACAACAAGATGGGTTAAAATGCCATCTAACAATGATCGACAGTTTTAAGGAAAAGTAAACATAACAAGAAGTCTACTCTGACTCTCTCACTCTGGTGCATGTTGCATGAACTACTTTAGAACAGATTTCTTGAATGGACTGTAAATGCCATAGGGATTGAGGCCATGTGTTATTCACTGTAAGCAAATGGGATTACATCAGAACCAAAA
>SJXQ01011945.1:212383-233525 GCA_006408695.1 Aepyceros melampus | reverse complement strand
TAAGCATCTATCAAAAGTAACCAGATGCATCTCTCAGCCTTAATCGAATTTCTAAGAAATTAAATACAAAAAACCTGAATTTAGGGCACCCCACATCAGTATTTTTGCCCAGAGAATCCCATGGATGAAGGAGCCTGGCAGGCTACAGTGGAAGTGTTGCAAAGAATCGGACATGACTGAGCACCTGGGCACATATGTACGCAAGTGTGCTTTTGCAGAAATGTGCTTCTATACCAGACAGAAATAATAGGTTTGAAATGTGACCAAATCCATTACCTAAGCCACTTCAATAGAAGTAGCAGCAAATTCAGAATTGCAGAGCTATCAGTCTCCATGTGGCTGAGTAATGTCAAGTAGACCACAGCCCTAGCTATGCAAATCCATGACATTTAGGTCAGTGCTCTGCTCTGTGACTGTGCGAAGCCCTTGATGATGACTCTGCCAAGGCTTCACCTATTTGGTATGAACTATAATTTGCATAAAATAATGTATGGGATTGTGTTGAAAACAGCACATCTACAGGATGAATCTAAATTTCTGGAATTAGACTGAAAAACTTGAGGTTTCTTTTCATTCTCTTTATTGATCTGTCAACCTCCCGAGTTTCAGGTTTATTTTCTGCCAATGTGTTGCCAAACACTGGGCAGGTTAGAAGATGAAATTTTTCAAACATTGAGCTTCATGGAGAAAATGGGTCTATAAAGATACCAATAAAGTATTACTATTCATAATATCATAACAGAAGAGAAATAATACACACTGAAATCTAAATTTGATAGCAGAAAATGGCTTTCCATGGACTAGCCAATAAACCCTTGCCTCTTTCTGAATATATTGCAGCAAATGCTCCATAAACAATACCAAAAATTAAAAGATAGTAAGTTACTCTTCCAAGTAATGATTTATTTTATTTTACTTGGCTTTATAGGCTGGGAATTTATGTTCAGCTTTTAATTCTCAAGGATTTGAAGGGAAAAAAAAACTAGCCCTTTTTTTTCTCTTTCTGCCTCCATTTTCTGGTTTGAATAAGAACATCTTCTGTGAGGCTTCCCTGGTGGCTCAGTGGTAAGGAATATGCCTGCCAATGCAGGAGATACAGGGAACACAGGTTCAATCCTTGATCCGAAAGGTCCCACATGATTTGAAGCAACTAAGCCTGTGAGCCACAGCTACTAGCCTGTACTCTAGAGCTCATAATTTGCAAGTGGAGAAGACAGCACAATGAGAAGCAAGCGCATCACAACTAGAAATTAGGCCCCACTTGCCGCAATTAGAAAAGGTCTGTGCAGTAGGGAAGGCCCAGCACAGCCAAAAAGAAATACATAAAATTGTTTTTTTCAAAAAGAACCCCTCTGCTTAAGCATTAAATACAAATATTTGTATTTTTATGATGTGCTATCTAAATCTTCTAATTCGCTAATGCTGCTGCTGCTAAGTCGCTTCAGTCGTGTCCGATTCTGTGCAACCCCACAGACGGCAGCCCACCAGGCTTCCCCATCCCTGGGATTCTCCAGGCAAGAACACTGGAGTGGGTTGCCATTTCCTTCTCCAATGCATGAAAGTGAAAAGTGAAAGTGAAGTCGCTCATTCCTGTCTGACTCTTTGCAACCCCATGAACTGCAGCCTACCAGGCTCCTCTGTCCATGGGATTTGCCAAGCAAGAGTACTGGACTGGGTTGCCATTGCCTTCTCTGTAATTCGTAATATATTCACACAAAAAGCAATTTTTTATCGGGCACCTGGTCTGTGCCAGGAATGTTCTGATACTTATAAGGTGTGTTTTAGAAGTTGCCACACAATCAGGTCCAGTACATAATTTGTGGGTGTAGTGAAAATTGAAGAATATAAAGTCCTTTGTACAAAATTTGTTAAGAATTCACTAACCAGGGGTAAGATACATTGCATGCTCATGAAACCAGCCCCACATGGGACATTAGCCCAGAAACTTCATTACTCTTCTCAGGGGGGGAAAAAAATGATTAATGTGCATTTAGAATGCTTAAGGAACTCTGAAATAATAGGAAAAGGCAAACAAGCCCTTCACTGGCAGCTTGTGTGTTTGCATTTTTTGCACATTTCTTTATTGAATTCATACGCATGAATTTCTCGGAAGAGTTAGTGATGTATTTTGATAATGTTATTACCCAAATAATACTTCATTTTTCTGCTTACAGAACTGAATACTTCAGAGATTAAAAGTGTGAGTGGTAGCCTCTGTAATATGATTGTAGAGCTCATTCCATGTTAAGAATAACACCTTACTCTGAAATGGGTAAATAGTTAATAAAACTGAGACTGTCTCCAAGAGCTGGAGTGTCAAATACAGAAGTACGGTCAGCTATAAGCATAGAAGGGGAAGGCTTTTGCTGCTACAAAACAATACAGAAGCAGAATAAGATTAAAATAAACTACCTTCAATCAGGTCAACAAATATTGAATTGAACACCTTCAATGTATCAGGTGCTTCCCAGGTGGCTCAGTGGTAAAGAATCCACCTGCCAATGCAGGAAACTCAGGAGACGTGGGTTCGATCCCTGGATCAGGATGATCCCCTGGAAAAGGAAAAGGCAACCCACTCCAGTATTCTTGCCTGAGAAATCCCACAGACAGAAAAGCCTGACAGGCTAGAGTCCATGGGGTCACAAAGAGTGGGACACAACTGAGTGACTGAGCATGTACCCACAATACACTGGGTACTTTTCCAGGGGTCGGACGTACAGCTGTGACCAGAACAGACAAAGGCCTCCATCCTCATGCAGCTGACAGTCTAACAAGATGGCACATGAGAAAGTTGACACACACATATGAACATGTGTATCTTTCTTTGCAACTTATATCAAAAGAATTTTCTCTTGATAGGCAGGTACTTTTAATTTTTATTTGGTTTTTTGCTTATTCATTCAACAAAAGCTACCAAAAAGCCTTTAAGATCTAGGTACTATGCTAGGATTTCCAGGCTTCCCTGATAGCTCAGCTGATAAAGAACCCACCTGCAATGCAGGAGACTCCAATTCGATTCTTGGGTCAGGAAGATCTGCTGGAGAAAGGATAGGCTACCCACTCCAATATTCTTAGGCTTCCCTGGTGGTTCCGCTGGTAAAGAATCTGCCTGCAGTGCACGAGACCTGAGTTTGATCCCTGGGTTGGGAACACCCCCTGGAGAAAGGAACAGCCAGCCACTTGGGTATCTTGGTCTGGAGAATTCCATAGACTATATATTTATGGAGGTCACAAAGAGTTGGACACTACTGAGCGACTCACTTTCATGCTAGGATTTAGAATTGACTCTATAACTATACAGTTGTAGTTTTAAACTAAGTCATTATTATAAGAAAAGTAACTTAGATTGCACCTGAGCTTATTCTCCATTATCTATGCCTTCAAAAGTCTTCATTGTCCCACCCAGTGATTTCAAATGTATGGCATCCATACTACTATTCTCTCTTTTGACTGAGACAAAAATCACTAGTGAATTTGGGTTCTGTTTTCCACTGAACTTATACATAACCTCAAAATTCTGCTAAGGTTTACCCTTCAAACTTTCCACAGTCAAATCCATAATTGTCTGATGAGGTGAAAACGTTTGCCACTTTTGCCTGACCGTGGACTTCAAAACTCACAGTTGATTTCTAAATGGTAGGTATAATATTTAGGAAGAATGGTAAATCTACTAATAAGCTGTATTGCTCAAGGTAAGCTAATCATTGTTTTTAAAATTTTTCAAAATCGTTTTGATTCAATATTATAAAAAGTAATTTTTATTCACTTCATTGTCCTAAGAAAAATGGCCAAGGGGCTCTAGGGCTTCACCCTCCTGTTCCCATTGAGGGAATCAGTTGTTTTTTTTCAATCTAGTCTCTCAACCATTTCCTGTAGCCTTGAAATTATCTACTGAATCCTCCTTCAAGGGCTACTTTAATGGGGAAAGAACGGATGTGAATAAAGATAGAATTTTATGTATACGGCCTGTTTGTGCCATATTGTATTTTTTGTCTACATTACATTGGTCAGAATTCAATCATGTGACCATGCTTCCCAGGTGCCAGAGAGAGTAGCAAGAATAGGCTACCTATGTGCCTAAGAGAGAGGTGAAATGAGATGTGGGGAGTATGGGCCCACCAGGCTCCTCTGTCCATGGGGATTCTCCACATAAGAATACTGGAGTGGGTTGCTATGCCCCCTCCAGGGGATCTTCCCAACCTAGGGATCGAAACCAGGTCTCCTGCATTGCAGGTGGATTTTTATACCATCTGAGCCATCAGGGAAGCCCAAGAATACTGGAATGAGTAGCTTATCCCTTCTCCAAAGGGAACATCCCAACTCAGGAATCAAACCAGCTCTCCTGAATTGTAGGCAATTCTTTACCAGCTGAGCTACCTGGGAAGCCCACATTATATAGTCTATTAAATGGCAATACTTTGGCCACCTGATGTGAAGAAATGACTCACTGGAAAAGACCCTGATGCTGGGAAAGATTGAAGGCAGGAGAAAAAGGGGACAATAGAGGATAAGATGGTGGGATGGCATCACTGACTTGAAGGACATGAGTTTGAGCAACCTTCTGGAGTTGGTGATGGACAGGGAAGCCTGGCATGCTATAGTCCATGAGGTTGGAAAGAGTTGGACACAACTGAGTGACTGAATTGAACTGAGAGGTGTGTCTAAAAAAAAGTAAAAACCTTAATTCAAAAATACTTTATTGGTTAAAAATGCTAACTATCATCTGAGTCTTCAGCAAATTGTAGTAGTAACATCAAAGATCATCATGGGGACCAGAAGTCATAACAAATATAATAATTTTTGAACTATTGCATGCATTACCAAAAAATGTGACTCAGACAGGAAGTGAACAAATGCTATTGGAAGAATGACACATATCGACTTGCTCAATGCAGGGTTGCCACAAACCATTAATATAGAAAAAATGCAATATTTGTGACTTCCAGTAAGCAAAGTGCAATAAAATGAGGTATACCTGTGTACAACATTTCTGTACCATGGTGATGCATACCGAAAATGTGAACTTAATTTACTACCAATAAATAATTCTCAGCTTATAGAACTCAGATATTTAACAATACTTTGAATTAGGTGTTAGTGACCTGTACCTCCAAATACTGCTACATCTGTGTAAGACTGTCCATTGTCATGAAAATACTATTATTGTTTGAACCAATAGTTACTACCAGAGAAGTTTTGTTTGTAGTTATATTATAGTTATGAAATTTGTGTACATGTCTTTTAAAGAATTTTCTATATGAAAAAATGTATAAATGTAGGTCTAAGTTCTAAGGAAGTTGCATCCTTTTTAGGTCAACTTAGGTCTCTCACTTCATGGGAAATAGATGGGGAAACAGTGGAAACAGTGTCAGACTTTATTTTGGGGGGCTCCAAAATCACTGCAGATGGTGACTGCAGCCATGAAATTAAAAGACGCTTACTCCTTGGAAAAAAAGTTATGACCAACCTAGATAGCATATTCAAAAGCAGAGACATTACTATGCCAACAAAGGTCCGTCTAGTCAAGGCTATGGTATTTCCAGTGGTCATGTATGGATGTGAGAGTTGGACTGTGAAGAAAGCTAAGTGCTGAAGAACTGATGCTTTCGAACTGTGGTGTTGGAGAAGACTCTTGAGAGTCCCTTGGACTGCAAGGAGATCCAACCAGTCCATTCTGAAGGAGATCAGCCCTGGGATTCCTTTGGAGGGAATGATGCTGAAGCTGAAACTCCAGGACTTTGGCCACCTCATGCAGAGTTGACTCATTGGAAAATACTCTGATGCTGGGAGGGATTGGGGGCAGGAGGAGAAGGGGACAACAGAGGATGAAATGGCTGGATGGCATCACGGACTCAATGGACGTGAGTCTGAGTGAACTCCGGGAGTTGGTGATGGACAGGGAGGCCTGGCATGCTGCATTTCATGGGGTCGCAGAGTCAGACACAACTGAGCAACTGAACTGAACTGAGGTCTCTAAATTCAATTAACGATTTGAAATTCTATTTCTGGGAGTAATTAGTCTTGTCAACCAGTAATAAACTTCTTGGAAGCACTAAAATAATATTTTCCAATCTTCTCAAAAAACATAGAGAACCATTAAGATGGTAACCAATGAGAGTGAATTTCATGGTAAAGTGATTCCCATAGACATTTATCTCACAGGATTTTGGTGAAAAAAAAGGGCCTGCATATAAAAAAGGACAACAACAGTTAAAAACCCTGCCACCAGTATTTCATAATGAAATAAGATATTTCAAGCTGGAAGGAATCCTAGAGATGATAAATGCATTAAAGTGCTTCTGGGATCTATAAACCGCATTTGTCCCTTCTCACTCTTTGGTGTGGTTCAGGAAGGAGGCCTGACAGTGCCAAATTCTGCTTACTGTTTTCCAACACTTAGAAATCTTTGTTGGTCAGTGTTCTGCAGCTCTACTCCTTAGGTCTGATTATTAGGGAAAAATAAGTTGATTGAATTTGCTGGGCAAGCAATGTAAGAAATGATCTGCTTGGTGTGGTATATAGGAGGAAAGAAACAGCAGGTGGCAATGTGTGTGTGACAGGCTGTTTTCTAAATAAAACACAAGATACACCTATGGCCACTACCAAGAGGAGAAAAGTGGCTGATGAAAATCATCTGTTCCAACAGAAAAGGCCTGGGGAATAATGTTTTTAAGATTAAAACCATCACTGATTTTTCCCATTTGCACTGGGAAAATCTTGTTTTGAAGAATACAATGTTGAGAGCCGCTATGTGATTTCAGTTGTTGTTTAGAAGACTAGAAAGGAGGCAAAACACACCAATTTCAAAAACAAACTCTAATTTGGTCTCAACATTCCATTATGATCATGCTTTATTGCATTTTCTAAAATTTAATTCAAAAAGGAAACTATTATTGATGTTTTTCTTTCTGGCTTACTTCACTCTGTATAATCGGCTCCAGCGTCATCCACCTCATTAAAACTGATTCAAATGTATTCTTTTTAATAGCTGAGTAATACTCCATTGTGTATATGTACCACAGCTTTCTTATCCATTCATCTGCTGATGGGCATCTAGGTTGCTTCCACGTCCTGGCTATTACAAACAGTGCCGCGATGAACATTGGGGTACACGTGTCTCTTTCAATTCTGGTTTCCTCGGTGTGTATGCCCAGCAGTGGGATCGCTGGATCATAAGGCAGTTCTATTTGCAATTTTTTAAGGAATCTCCACACTGTTTTCCATAGTGGCTGTATTAATTTGCATTCCCACCAACAGTGTAAGAGGGTTCCCTTTTCTCCACACCCTCTCCAGCATTTATTGCTTGATAATAGCCAGGACATGGAAGCAACCTAGATGTCCATCAGCAGATGAATGGATAAGAAAGCTGTGGTACATATACACAATGGAGTATTACTCAGCTATTAAAAAGAATACATTTGAATCAGTTTTAATGAGGTGGATGACGCTGGAGCCGATTATACAGAGTGAAGTAAGCCAGAAAGAAAAACATCAATACAGTATACTTACACATATATATGGAATTTAGAATGATGGTAATGATAAACCTGTACGCAAGACAGCAAAAGAGACACAGTTGTATAGAATGGCCTTTTGGACTCTGTGGGAGAGGGAGAGGGTGGGATGGGTTGGCAGAGTGGCAATGTAACATGTGTGATATCATAAGCGAAATGAATTGCCAGTCCAGGTTTGATGCAGGATGCAGGATGCTAGGGACTGATGCACGGGGATAATCCAGAGAGAGGGTGTGGGGCGGGAGGGTGGAGGAGGGGGTCGGGATTGGGAGTTCATGTACACTCATGGCTAATTCATGTCAATGTGTAACAAAACGAATACAGTATTGTAAAGCAAAACAAACTAAAAAATAAAAATTAAAAAAAAACAAAAAAACAAAAAACAAAAAGGAAACTATTCACAGAGAAAGAATAAATTTTACATATAGTGACAGCTGGCTTCCCTGATGGCTCAGACTGTAAAGAATCTGCCTGCCATGCAGGAGACCTGGGTTCAGTCCCTGAGTCAGGAAGATCCCCTGAAGAAGGGAAATAGCTATCCACACTATTATTCTTGACTGGAGAATTCCATGGACAGAGGAGCCTGGTGGGCTACAGTCCATAGGGTTGCAAAGAGTTAGACATTACTGAGAGACAACTATTGTATTTTCTGACAAAAAAATAAACATAACTAATAAAATTTCTATTTTGTTTCAAAGATAATTTTCCTGTATTAATATTCATGCAAAATAGTGAGCCCACAATTGATCCAATCCAATGCCCCAACCATAAAGGCAAGAAAACAGGTATCTTGGGAGTTAAAGCAGCAGGATCCTATGGGGTCTTCCCGGCCCAGATCCCTCCCCCATTTCCTCTGCAGTAGCTGCAGTCCATGGGGTCGCTAAGAGTCAGACATAACTGAGCAACTTCACTTTGACTTTTCACTTCATGCATTGGAGAAGGAAATGGCAACCCACTCCAGTGTTCTTGCCTGGAGAATCCCAGAGATGGGGGAGCCTGGTGGGCTGCCATCTATGGGGTCGCACAGAGTCAGACACAACTGATGCGACTTAGCAGCAGCAGCAGCTCCTCTCTGAACAACTTGATAATAGTATTTGATGCACATTTTCTGAGTTACTTTATGGATGCCAGTTAAGAAGTGAAGTGAAGTCGCTCAGTTGTGTCCAACTGCTTGTGACCCCATGGACTGTAGCCTACCACATTCCTCCATCCATGAGATTTTCCAGGCAAGAGTACTGGAGTGGGTTGCCATTTCCTTCTCCAGAGGATCTTCCCAACCCTGGGATTGAACCCAGGTCTCCTGCATTATAGACAGACGCTTTCACCGTCTGAGCTACAGATGCCAGAACCCCCAGCAAATGGGAGAAATTAATGACTTGATGACCATGAATGCTTAGCCCCCAGACCTACTGGTTAAGGACTGATAATGTTAAACCCTGTGACACCACCCTGCTATCTCACAATTAACCAATCCAAGAACTGTACACAAGCTTATCACATACCCTGGGATGTCCTACCTCACCTGACCTTTAAAAATGCTTTGCTGAAACTCACTGGGAACTTTGGTCTTTTTGAGCAGTAGCAGTCCTGGACTCCTTGCTTGGCCCTGTGAAAAACACTACACTTTCCTTCACCACAACCCAGTGTCAATAGATTGGTTTTACTTCATGCAAGTGGACTCAAGTTTGATTTATTAGTTGTTGTTGTTCCATCGCTAAGGTATGTCTGACTCTTTGAGACCCCATGGAATACAGTATGCCAGGCTTCCCTGTCTTTCACCATTTCCAGGAGTCTGCTGAAACTCATGTCCATGGAGTCAGTGATGCCATCTAACCATCTCATCCTCTGTCGCTCCCTTCTCTTGCCCCCAATCTTTCTCAGCATAGGGGTCTTTTCCAATGACTCAGTTCTTCACATAAGGTGTCCAAAGTACTGGAGCTTCAGAACAGTGCTCCCAGTGAATATTCAGCACTGATTCCCTTTAGGATTGACTGATTTGATCTCCATGCTGTCCAAGGGACTCTCAAGAGTTTTCTCTGGCAGTACAACTTAAAGGCATTAATTATTCTGGCACTCAGTTGGGAAAGGAGTAGTTCAAGGCTGTACACTATCACCCTGTTTATTTTTGGTTCAGTAACAGAAGTTAAACATTTTCTCAAAACCACAAAATGAACGTATTCAATTGACATTACTAAATGATTCTTCAGAATGTGAATCAACAGTTCTTACTACTGAAATTAATAAGCTCAAATGAGATTTTTTTTTGAATGTTGCTTTGTGTCTATACATAGCAGATGATGGCTACTAATTATAATTTTTACATATTCTAATTTGTACATTATTTACTTTAAACTACACTTTAGCTATGAATTGTAAGTCCAAATATACAAGATAAAATGTCTACCAATTCATTACATCTCCAATAGTGTTTTAAATATAATTGCCTAGACACATCTGAAAATATGGAATAGGTATTTTAAACACAAGAAAAAGTGTGATGATCCTGGTATTTAACAGTAAACAGTGAGATATGTTTACTGATGCTGATGCTGGGAAAGATTGAAGGCAGGAGAAGGGGATGACAGAGGACGAGATGGTTGGATGGCATCTCTGACTCAATGGAGATAAGTTTGAGCAAGCTCCTGGGGTTGGTGAAGGACAGGGGAGCCTGGCATGCTGCAGTCCAAGGGGTGGCAAAGAGTTGGACATGACTGAGGGACTGAACAACAACAAAATGTGATAGGTTGCCAACTTTAACAGAATTCAGAGATATGATTCTAAGAGGCTTGTGCAATGAGACTCAATATAAACAGTTATATGTCATAGTCAGGGTTAAAGGAGAAAAATTAATATACCAGTTCCCTAAATTAGGGAAACAAATATTAGCCTTATAAAATAAATTACCTCTGTAGCACAGAAGTGAATTATTAGTCCAATACACAATTTTCAGGGATAAAATTGTGCAGGAGCATGAACAGAATAGAGTTTCTTCTAGTGTAGTAACAAGTAATGAGAAATGGAGAGAACTGACAATTTGGAGATCCAACCAGTCCATTCTGAAGGAGATCAGCCCTGGGATTTCTTTGGAAGGAACGATGCTAAAGCTGAAGCTCCAGTACTTTGGCCACCTCATGCAAAGAGTTGACTCATTGGAAAAGACTCTGATGCTGGGAAGGATTGGGGGCAGGAGGAGAAGGGAACAACAGAGGATGAGATGGCTGGATGGCATCACTGACTTGATGGACGTGAGTCTGAGTGAACTCCGGGAGATGGTGATGGGCAGGGAGGCCTGGCGTGCTGCGAATCATGGGGTCGCAAAGAGTCGGACATGACTGAGCGATTGAACTGAACTGAAACCTATATGCACTCAAATCTTATTCCCTTTGTTTTTTAAAAGTACGCTCCTTATCCTTGAGGCATTCACGGTCTAGCTGGGGAGACAGATATATTTGAAATAAAAACTGATACTTTTCCCCCCTTTTCATTATTTCTGATTGTCTTTATTTGTATAATAATATGATGTTGTAGCATACACCTTCAAAAAAGACTGTTCACCATAGGAAATATAAGTATTTTTTTTAAGTTTCAAAATCTACTCTCTAAGGAGACTTACAGAAAAGAAAAAAATGATGAGTTAGAACTAAACTTCCTGCCCTCAAGATAGAATAAAAGTTCCCCAGTGTAGAAAGAGGAGAAATTAAGCAAACAAGAAGGGAGGAAGGGGTTATAAGAGGTGATATTTTGGTAGAGCTTAAGATAGTGTAGCCAGACCTTAAGAGGTCCTGCTGCAGTGAGAAAAATTAGTAGGCAGAGACTACCCTGCCCTCAGCTGAGTTCCAATTTAAACCATCATTCTGTAACCTACCTGGTAACCCCAAAGGGCTGCTGCTTCTAATGGTTGTGAACTCCACTGTTCTAGGGTGTTACTACTCACATAGATACTGATGAGAACGGCATTATCTGGGTTGTGTCACTGTGTGCAACAACTCTGAAGCCTCATGGAGCCAAAGAAGCCCTTGAGAACTGCCCAGTCCTGATCCACTGTACAGGAAGTCATAATATGTATTCTTCTTACTGGTATCTGGTAAACTTCTTCTTTGATGGTTGTCAGCAGCATTTCACCCACTGCCCATCAAGCAGGGTGTCTGTACCCTAAAACTTTACTTGGCCCACCATCCAATCTACCTTGCACTCATTATTCAAGGATACATACAGTTAGAAAATTATATTATAGAAGGAAGGACAAAGAGGATGGAAAAGTCTGTGTTGATGATAAAGGATCGGGACAGTTTTTAAGAAGAATCGTAATGTGAGTTTTCTATTGAAGAAGTGTTGTGGCTTGTCAATAGTTTACCACACTGATAACAACCATGAGCATTTTAAAATATCCTTTTATCCACCAAGCACTTATCTAAATGCTTTAGAAAAGATTAATATGGGTTAGTGATTCACCATTTAAAATAAGGATACCAGTATTGATTAAAAGTCAGTTTGTATCCTTGATTTGTATCCTGGTATCCACTTCTTAATTGCTCAAATCTTGGGTAAATTTCTTATCTACTCTGTGTCTCCATTTCCTCATCTGTAAAATGCAGTGGTATGGGAGATATTTAAAATATACAAATCAAGCTTCTAGTTTGATTATGTAGGGTAATGAAAACACGGGTTAAAAAAAAAAACTAGTATGGGACAATGAATTTGACATTATAGAATAAAAGGTTAGTGAACTTGAGGATATAGTGATAGAAAACTATGAAAAAGAGAATCAGAGAGAAAAAGACACTGAAAACAAATTCCCAGAAACAATTCTGACTCTCCTGTCTATTTATGTATTAATCTGATGTAGCATACAAACTTCAAGAACTATTGATTACCATAAAAAACGTAAGTTTTTTTTTTAAGTTTCAAAAGTTTCAAATTCCCCCTTCTAAGTGGACTTAGGGCAAAGAAAAAAAATCAATGAGTTAAAACTAAGTTTCCTACCATCAAAGTAGAATAAAAGTTCCCCAGGGAGAAGAAAGAAAGTCGTTGAGCTGTAAGACAACTGATGAAGTATATACATGTAATTGTAATGAGAGTCTTTGAAGAAGAAGGATGGGGTAAGAAAAATATTCAACGAACTAATGACTCAAATATATCCAAGTTTAATGAAAATGAAAAGCCTATAAATCCAAGGAGCTCTTTTAATCCCAAACACACAAAATAAAGAAAATTACTAGTGAGGCACATCAAAATCAAATTGCTTAAAACAGTGAGAAAGAAAAATCTTAAAAGCAGCCAGAGAAAAAAGATGAAATAGGTACAGAAAAACAAAGATAGAAAGAAATGACTGTAGGTTAGCTGCATAGCAAGTCAGAAGATGGTGGAATGACTTGTTTAAAATATCACCAAACTAAAATGAAAATATCATTACAGCTGAGAAAAGTCAGATAAAATGAATACATTTTCCCTCAGACTAGGAACAGGCAA
Source organism: Aepyceros melampus (assembly GCA_006408695.1). NCBI lineage: Eukaryota > Metazoa > Chordata > Mammalia > Artiodactyla > Bovidae > Aepyceros > Aepyceros melampus. Next base: position 220,542 of record SJXQ01011945.1, on the reverse strand, counting down.
GCGTCACTATTCTCAGCATTCAAATGAAATTCACATTAGAGGTTCTAAGCTTGTTTAGGAAATAAGAAAAATAAATAAATGGTATACAGTTTATAAATGGAAGAAGTAAACTATATTTGCAGATTATACAATGACTGTGTAGAAAATGCTATGGAATGTAAAAGAAAGCTACTAGTAAGGCTGAAGGATACAAGAAATATACAAACACAAATTATATTTCCATATGCTAGCAAAGGATAATCGATATTGAACTTTTAATGCCATCTACAAGAACACTAAAAATAAAGAATCCTTAGGGATAAATCTGTCAAATGACGTAAAAGACCTGTGCAGTGACAACGAGAAAAGACTGAGACCTAAGCAAATGGGGGAATTTACTAAGTGTGTGGAATGAAATATGTCAGTTCCTCCAGATTGATTTATAGTTTCAATGTAATTCCAATAAAATTATAGCATACCTTTATAGAGATTCAGAAATTGGTTCTAATATTCTCAGGCAAATGAGATCTAAGGTAGCTAAAACATTTTTTCTTGGCTTAGATATGAGGTTTCAATAATTGTTATAAGCCACAGTAACCAAGACTTGGCAGTACTGGGGGCAAAGTAGTAAACTTTGCTCAATACTTCAATCCATGTATCAAAATTAATTAAAAATATATTATAGAACTAAATTTAAATCCTAAAATCATAAAACTTCTAGAGATAATATTCGTGACCTTGAACTAGACAGAGTTCTAAGATATGGCATGCGTAGCACAATCCATAACACTTCTTTAAATTGATAAATTGCACTTCATCAAAATTAAGCATGTTTACTCTGCAGAAAACATTATAAACAAAATGGAAACAAAATTACAGAATGAGACAATATTTTCCCAGAGAAAATATTTTCTAATCACAGATCACATTAAAGATTTGTATCTGGAATATCTAGAAGTGAAGTGAAGTAGCTCAGTCATGTCCGACTCCTTGACGACCCCATGGACTGTAGCCTACAAGGCTCCTCTGTCCATGGAATTTTCCAGTCAAGAGTACTGGAGTGGGTTGCCATTTCCTTCTCCAGGGGATCTTCCCCACCCAGGGATCAAACCCGGGTCTCTCGCATTGCAGGCAGACACTTTACTGTCTGAACCACCAGGGAAGCCTAAAGACCTCTCAAAACATAGCAATTAAAAAAAAAAAAACCCTGAAATAATTAATTAATTAATTAAAATGATTGATTGAACACATGTTTCATCAAAGGAAGAATTACAAATGGCAAACAAGTACATAAAAGGATGTTCAACATCAACTCTCATTAGAAAAATACAATTTTTTTAAAATGAGATATTACTATTTTGGGGGGCCCCCAAAATCACTGCTGATGATAAGTGATTTTGAAATTAAAAGACACTTGCTCCTTGGAAGAAAAGCTATGACCAACCTAAACAGAATATTAAAACGCAGAGACATTACTTTGCCAACAAAGCTCCATCTAGTCAAAGCTATGGTTTTTCCAGTAGCCATGTATAGATATGAGAGTTGGACTATAAAGAAAGCTGAGTGCTGAAGAATTGATGCTTTTGAACTGTAGTGTTGGAGAAGACTTTGAGAGTCCCTTGGAAAGCAAGGAGATCAAACCAGTCAATCCTAAAAGAAATCAGTCCTGAATATCCATTGGAAGAACTGATGTTGAAGCTGAAACTCCAATACTTTGGCCACCTCACGTGAAGAACTTACTCATTGGAAAAGACCCTGATGCTGGGAAAGATTGAAAGTGGGAGGAGAAGGGGACAATAGAGGATGAGATGGTTGGATGGCATCACTGACTCAATGGACATGGATTTGAGCAAGCTCTGGGAGTTGGTGATGGGCAGGGAAGCCTGGTGTGCTGCAGTTCATGGGATCACAAAGAGTCGGACGTGACTGAGCGAATGAACTGAACTGAACTGAACTGAAGTTTGCCATAGGTTTTCTTCTAAGAAGCAAGTGTCTTTTAATTTCATGGCTACAGTCTCTGCCTGCAGTGATTTTTGAGCCCAAGAAAATAAAGCCTGTCACTGTTTTCATTTTCTCTGCATTTGCCATGAAGTAATGGGACCAGATGCCGTAATCTTTGTTACGGATGCTATGATCTTAGTATTTTGAATGTTGAGTTTTAGGCCAGCTGTTTCACTCTCCTCCTTCATCTTCATCAAGAGGTTCTTTACTTCCTCTTCTCTTTCTGCCATTAGGGTGGTGCCATCTGCATATCTGAGGTTATTGATATTTCTCCTGGCAATCTTGATTTCAGCTTGAACTTCATCCACCCCAGCATTTCACATGATGTACTCTGCATATAAGTTAAATAAGCAGGGTGACAATATACAGCCTTGACAGACTCCTTTCCCAATTTGGAACCAGTCTATTGTTTCATGTCCCATTCTAACTGTTGCTTCTTGACCTGCATACTGATATCTCAGGAGTCAGGTAAGGTGGTCTAGTATTCCCATCTCTTTGAGAATTTTCCACAGTTAGTTGTAATCCACACAGTCAAAGGCTTTAGCATAGTAAATGAGGCAGATGTTTTTGTGAAATTCCCTTTGCTTTTTCTGTGATCCAGCAGATGTTGGTGATTTGATCTCTGGTACGCTGCCTTTTCTAAATCTAGCTTGTACATCTGGAAGTTTTTGGTTCATGTACCGTTGAAGACTAGCTTGAAGGATTTTGACCATGACCTTGCTAGCATGTGAAATGAATATAATTGTGCAGTAGTTTGAACATTCTTTGGCATTCCCCTTCTTTGGGACTAGAATGAAAACTGACCTTTTCCTGTCCTGTAGCCATGCTGAGTTTTCCAAATGTGCTGGTATATTGAGTGCAGCACTTTAACAGCATCATCTTAAGATTTAAAATAAGTTGTTTGCAATTACATCACCTCCACTAGCTTTATTTGTAGTGATGCTTCCTAAGGTCCACCTGACTTCACACTCCAGGATGTTTGGCTCTAGGTGAGTGATCACACCATTGTGGTTATCCAAGTCATTAAGATCTTTTTGTACATTTCTTCTGAGTATTCTTGCCATCTCTTCTTAATATCTTTTGTTTCTATTAGGTTCATACTGTTTCTGTCCTTTATTGTGCCCATCTTTGCAAGAAATGTTCCCTTGGTATCTAATTTTCTTGAAGAGTTCTTTATTCTTTCCCATTCTATTGTTTTCCTCTATTTCCTTGCACTGATCACTGAGAAAGGCTTTCTTATCTCTCCTTGCTATTATTTGGAACTCTGCACTCAAATGGGTATACCTTTCCTTTTCTTCTTTGCCTTTCACTTCTCTTCTTTTCTCAACTATTTGTAAGATCTCCTCAGACAACCATTTTGCCTTTTTGCATTTCTTCTTTTGGGAAATGGTCTTGATCACTACCTCCTGAACAATGTCACAAACCTCCATCCATAGTTCTTCAGGCGCTCTCTCTATCAGATCTGATCCCTTGAATCTATTTGTCATTTCCACTGTATAATCATAAGGGATTTGATTTAGATCATACCTGAATGGTCTAGTGGTTTTCCCTACTTTCTTCAATTTAAGTCTGAATTTGGCAATAAGGAGTTCATGATCTGAGCCACAGTCAGCTCCCGGTCTTGTTTTTCTGACTGTATAGAGCTTCTCCACTTTGGCTGCAAAGAATGTAGTCAATCTGATCTCAGTATTGACCATCTGGTAATGTCCATGTGTAGAGTCATCTCTTGTGTTGTCGGAACAAGACGTTTGTTATGACCAATGCACTGTCATGGCAAAACTCTTGTTAGCCTTTGCCCTACCTCATTTTGTACACTAAGGCCAAACTCACCTATTACTCCAGGCATCTCCTGAATTTCTACTTTTGCATTCCAGTCCCGTGTAATGAAAAAGACATCTTTTTTGGTTTATGTCTAGAATGTCTTGTAGGTCTTCATAGAACCATTTAACTTCATCTTCTTAACATCAGTGGTTGAAACATAGACTAGGATTACTGTGATAGTGAATGGTTTACCTGGGAAATGAACAGAAATCATTCTGTCATGTTTGAGCTTGTGCTGAATACTGCATTTTGCACTCTTTTGTTGACTATGAGGACTACTCCATTTTTGAGAGATTCTTGTCCACAATAGTAGATATAACGGTCATCTGAATTAAATACACCCATTCAGGTCCATTTTAGTTCATTGATTCCTAAAATGTTGATGTTCACTCTTGCCATCTCCTGTTGACCATTTCTAATTTACCTTGACTCGTGGACCTAAGATTCCAGGTTCCTATGCAATAATGTTCTTTACAGCATCAGATTTTACTTTTACCACCATACTCATCCACAACTGGGTACTGTTTCTGATTTAGCTCAGCCTCTTCATTCCTTCTGAAGCTATTTCCACGCTCTTCTCCAGTAGCACAATGGATCATACCAACCTGGGAGTTCATCTTTTAGTGTCATATCTTTTTGCCTTTTCATACTGTTTGTGGGGTTCTCAAGGTAAGAATGCTGAAGTGGTTTGCCATTCTCTTCTCCAGTGGACCACGTTTTGTCAGAACTCTCCACCATGACCTGTCCATCTTGGATGGCCCTACATGGCATGGCTCATAGTCTCACTGAGTTAAACACAGCTGGGATCCATGCGATCATTTTGATTATTTTTCTGTGATTTTGGCTTTTATTTGTCTGCCTTCTGATGGATGAGGATAAGAGGCTTGTGGAAGCTTCCTGATGGGAGGGACTGGCTAGAGGGAAAACTGGGTCTTGCTCTGGTGGGCAGGGCCATACTCAGTAAATGTTTCATCCAATTTTCTGCTGATGGGTGGAGCTGTGCTCCCTCTCTCTAGTTTGGCCTCAGGCCAAACTATGGTAGCAGTAATGGCATAATGGTGACCTCCCCCAAAAGAACGTATGCCAGCATGCTACGCCTTCCAGGATTGCTGTTGGCAGTGCCCTGACCCTGCAGCAGGCCACTCTCAATCCACACCTCCACCAGAGACTCCCAAGCATGCACAGGAAAGTCTGGCTCAGTCTCTTGTGGGGTCACTACTCCCTTCCCCTGGATCCTGGTACCCACAAGGTATTTTTGTGCCCTTCAAGAGTCTCTGCTTCCCCAGTCTTATGAAAATTCTGTAATCAGTTCATGAGACAGAGCCTTCAATCTTTCCACATACATAACAGAATTTTCTTTCTAAATCACCTAGCTGTCAGAAAGGTACTCTAATGCTGGGATAAGGAAATTGAGGCTTTATTAAGAACAAAGATTTATTCTTTTTCTCATGTTAGCTCACTGAAAGTTAATTAAACACACACTGCTGGATCTGACCTGTCATTCATTCTGCTGCTAGTATGGGAGTTCTCAGGTAGCTGAGGCCACAAAGGGCAGAGATGCCAACAATTTACATATCATATTGAGCATATGATGACAGAATAGCTGGGCAAATTTAATTTTTTATTCCACGTATACTCTAAAGGTGCTGGATAGTGCATTTAATATGCTCCATGAGGAAATATACATTACAGAGCACTCAGAAACACTCCCTTATTTAAAATAAGTGTATAATCTGAGAAGAGACTCAAATCTGTAATGGTGTTGCCTCTGGGTAATAGAAACAAGAGAATGGAAGAAAGGTTTACTTTTTAGCATGACTTTTTGTATGCTTGGAAACTGTCATGTGAACAGTTTACATTTTCAAAAGAAAAATATTAAACATTTTAAGTGAAGTACAATTTTGCCGCTGGGATTACTGTTGCTATGTCAGGCCTGAAGAAAGGGTTTAGTACTAGGGCTTCCCTCTTCTGATGAAGAGTCCTTCTTTAGATTTTTTTTTTATTATTTACTACTGCTCTATAAATCCTATTTGACATATCAAATTGGTGCACCACTTGTAGAGATAATTGGGGGATGGTGACTGGTAACCTTGTGATTTGCAAATGAGGATGAGATATAAATTGTTAATGCTTACAGTGACTCCTTCCTCCTGGCTTTAATAGCTGTGGAAACATGGGTTAATCCAGCAGATTGTTTTTCATCTATAACTTGAGGGCTATCTTTACCCATTTATGTAGTTGTAGCTAATTTACATTCACTTAGCATCTTTGGAAATATTCATTATATACAGCACTACTGTTAACTGCTTTCCACAAAGAAACAAAATGTGCACTCTTATCCATACTCAGGTGTTTCATTAAAAGATATCTTTCCCTATCATTTAGTAACTTTGTATCCTATTAGAAAGCTTCCAAACTGTTAACAGTCACTCATTATCAGATCAGATACTTCTTACTTTCAATTTTTCACATGTATCCAGTGAAGAATGGTATAAATGTTCTTTGTATTTTATCTCATGATAAACTCTACTGGCAAAAAAACCCTTGCTTATATTCAAGAAAACCTAATTAGAGATCTCAGTTTATCCATGTGCAAGCACCAACAAGAGAAGCAGTAACTGTGCTTAAGTAATTTTCTTAAAAAAAAAAAAAACTAATAGAGAAAAAAGAAACTTTAAAAACACAAAATAAATATGTTAAATTATTCTTTACAAACCTGTACAAATTCTTGTTATACATCATAAGGTTATAATCTCCCTTATGGCACCTGTGAACTCTTTTAACAATGATATATTATTTTGCATTATAAGACTATCAAAGGGAATTTTAGTACACAAATTGGTCAGTGTCTAAAGTTCCAAGAGCAACTATTGTACCAAATCAATTGCCAATTATTTCAAGCATATTTGGTTTCAAAGTCACACTTTATTACTGACTAACTCTGCAAATCTCAACACGAAATTTACCTCTATCATGCTCAATTTTCTCAACTATAAAATAGAGACAGTAATTCATGCATCCTAGGTCTATCATAAGGTTTAAATTAGATGATATACATAGGTGTGCACTTCCCAGGTGGCCCAGTGGTAAAGAATCCACCTGCCAATTCAGGAGACATAAATGACTCAGGTTCGATTCTTGGGTCAGGAATATTCCCTGGAGAAGGAAAATGACAACCCATTCCAGTATTTTCGCCTGGAAAATCCCATGGACATAGGACCCTCGTGGGCTACAGTCCATTGAGGTGCAAAAGAGACAGACACGACTTAGCAATTAAACAACAAGAAGAACATGTAAGATGATTGGGGTGTGTGTGTGTGTGTGTGTGTGTGTGCTCAGTTGTGTCTCACTCTTTCATCTCTTGTATTGGCAGGTGGATTCTTTACCATTGCACACCACCTCTGTATGTACCAAGATACTTGGTATAATAAATATTCAACTAATGTTCTTATCTCACTGTTCAATATTATAAGCAGCAGACCAGCTCAGCCAGTATTTTTTTTAATGAAAGAATTAAAATTTCCCTTTCAGCTAATGGTTTAATCATATCAATTGTTCAGTTCAGTTCAGTCACGCAGTCGTGTCCGACTCTTTGCGACCCCATGAATCGCAGCACGCCAGGCCTCCCTGTCCATCACCAACTCCCGGAGTTCACTCAGACTCACGTCCATTGAGTCTGTGATGCCATCCAGCCATCTCATCCTCGGTCGTCCCTTTCTCCTCCTGCCCCCAATCCCTCCCAGCATCAGGGTCTTTTCCAATGAGTCAACTCTTCGCATAAGGTGCCCAAAGTACTGGAGCTTCAGTTTTAGCATCATTCCTTCCAAAGAAATCCCAGGGTTGATCTCCTTCAGAATGGACTGGTTGGATCTCCTTGCAGTCCAAGGGACTCTCAAGAGTCTTCTCCAACACCACAATTCAAAAGCATCAATTCTTCGGCGCTCAGCCTTCTTCACAGTCCAACTCTCACATCCATACATGACCACAGGAAAAACCATAGCCTTGACTAGATGGACCTTAGTCGGCAAAGTAATGTCTCTGCTTTTGAATATACTATCTAGGTTGGTCATAACTTTTCTTCCAAGGAGTAAGCGTCTTTTAATTTCATGGCTGCAGTCACCATCTGCAGTGATTTTGGAGCCCCAAAAAACAAAGTCTGACACTGTTTCTACTGTTTCCCCATCTATTTCCCATGAAGTGATGGGGCCAGATGCCATGATCTTCGTTTTCTGAATGTTGAGCTTTAAGCCAACTTTTCCACTCTCCTCTTTCACTTTCAACAAGAGGCTTTTTAGCTCCTCCTCACTTTCTGCCATAAGGGTGGTGTCATCTGCATATCTGAGATTATTGATATTTCT